>JAQJVL010004887.1:0-40357 GCA_035578905.1 Stictocephala bisonia
TCCAACAAATTTACTAATGTAACTAGGTTATCTTAACCATGTCAATGAACTTATTTACTAATGTTCTATGCAATTTTGTGAAACGTTATGTTAAGTAAAGCTTTTCTTTTAGGTTTAGGTGTGGTGAAGAAGTTAAGCAAAAACGCACATCTTGGGGTTTGAGGGTCAGAATACCACCATTGGCTCCAAGTTTTACTTTGCCCAAAGTAAGGCAAATAAATGACACTGTTCTTAAAGAAAGCTGGATGATACAGAATCGAATAAAGTTCCTACCACCCTCCCTCAGGTTAGTACTTTTTCCCGTCTCATCTCTTTACTCTACCTGAAAGTAACAACGCTAATCCTCGATAGGCTGTGATAAGAATTTAAATTGAGTTTTCATGAATATAGTTGCTCAGGCTCAATGTTTTTATTTAGATTATGCTGTTGAAGGCTTCCAAGAAAGAATAAAGGTTATCTCTGCTTCCCACTCTTCCTAACAACCACTGGCCTTTTTACATATTTGGTCGTTCAAACATAATATTTTGCCACAACAAACTGATGCTTCAGGTAATGACCACGTCAAGATGTCATTTACAATATTCACATTACCAAACGTTTTGCTCATGCTGTGATGTGGTACCCTCAGTCTCAGAGATACCACTGAAGGTGTCACATCTCAGCATGGGTTCTAGAAACATCTGGTGATGTAACTAGTCAGGGTGTCCACTGGTCATGAAAGTCACGAAAAGTCATGAAAAGTAACAAATTTTTTAAAGTCGGTCACAGATGTCATGAAAATTGCTTCTAAAGTTACAATTTTTTCTAGCGTTCCAAAGCGTTACTAGAGGGAATTCGGGAGGCATTTGGAGTGAAATTGGAAAAATGCTCAAAGCGTTCTGTGGCAAATAATTTCGCCAAGTATTTTTGTTTCTCGTCGTTTTCATTATGACGTTGTTCTAACCATAGTCTTCTATGATATAAATACCGTATTGAGGGTGCAGAGAACCAGCCAGCTCTTTGCCCACTCAAAATTATCGTACTTCTCTTTCCTATATTTAGGAAAAGAGAATGGTGTAATGTATTAATCAGGCAACTGTTCGTCATCATTCCCACTCAATTTATCGTACGTTTGCTACTATTAGTACTGTATGTGAAGTTATGCGTTCTTTCTGTGTACAAACAGAGTCAAAACAGTGTTGTGAATTGTCAATATTACAAAATGTTTTAATGTTAAACATTTATATAATTGTACAATCTATAAATTTAAAAACGTTTTAGTTACTTTTGAATTTTTTTCATGGATGAAAGTGATTAACTGTGTGCTTTACAACATTTGAATTCACAATAGGCATTTAATATTGAAACGTTCTTGGCTGTACGGACAGAAATAAGAAAATACAGCTCTCTATTGGCGGCACCGGACCGGATGTTCGTTGGTCAGTGTTTGTTTTGTTTATGGTCTGTTATACCATTCATTGGATCATAAATGTTCAAAGTGGTGGGGCATCTAACTGGCGTGGTTTAGTGTTTAGTTGTGCTTTAAACTTTATATTTGTTAACGGAATTTCGTCAACTTTATAATTCTCTTCTGAGTCTTAAAGTTACTAGGCCTATTACTACAGTTAGTTTTTGTCAGGCCTAGTGTTTGTTTTTATGCGTATAGCAATTTTAATGTATAAAGAACTTTAGTACGAAATTGTAGGTTTTTATTAACCCTCTCCCGTTTAAATTCCCGCCACGCGACCATGACGCTGCTGGGCAGTATTATTTCTGGCCGCCCCACCGCTTGGATCACGTTTCCGTAATCGTGTTTTTTAAAACGTAGTTTTGAACATAAATAGTACATATTATATATCATTTTAAAGCTTATTTAACATTATAAATTAATATCTAAATACACAACAAAGTTAAATTTAATTATTATACATAGGCCTAATTTTTAGTTTTATTATATTTTTTAGACAATATTTTTTTTTGTGATATCAGCAAATATTTACAAATGTAAAATAATTCTAAATATTTAAAATAAATGATTAATTATAAACAAGAAACATACCAGTCATTGTGATATTTCCACACCTCTTTTCTTGATGGTATTCTAAAAAACAATTGGTTTTGCAAAATGGAATGTCACATTTGTTACATCTCCAAACAGTCAATCAATCACAAACAATCATTGTATTTTGACGGTAAACAAACACGCTAATACTGTACATACGTACAATAATATTATTTAATTTCTTATTTAGTCAGCTGGCGTTGATGTATAGTTCCATTCCAGTGTGCCCGTAAGGTAGCAGCACTAAACAGAGGGAAATATATTTTACTGCATTTAGCTGCAGATTCATAAAAATAATGTTTCTCAGAGAGCAGTACATTATTGTTTAGGTAGAATAGAAAATCAATTCTACAAATAGACAGTACCGCAAAAGTTTCTTTGAGGCGATAACAGATCGCGCAAGCATCTGTAATTCGAGTGAAGGCGTTTGGAGGCGGTCCGTCAGTAGCACCACGCCAATCGAGGAAGCGCTTCGAGGCGTATTGACGGGAGAGGGTTAATGTTCAAAATAGGCTTAAAATTAATCAAATAAAAGTGAATAGTGTTTGTGCACAATGCCTGGAAAGTGCAAATTTAAAAACTTGTGGCTCTAAGAAGAAAATTGGAAGAAATGGCTGTGGAAAATTGAAAGTGATGTACATTCAGCATTTTTATGTATTGCAAAAAATTATTTGATATTTCCCATTTGGCTCAAATAGTATTAAGTGCACTCTCAGGGAAAAAACATGGCTCGATAGAAAATAACCTATAAAGTGGTAAAGATGCTAGTTCACTGTTTTTATCAAAATATACCTTCATCTGATAACCCTATACCTTCATGCTCTATGTCATGAAACAGAATCTTCATTTTCTAAAAAAACAGGCCTCACCAAGGCTTCAAAGTTTTTTATTGTCCGAGAGTGTGACCAAGGCTGAAATTGTATGGGGCTGAAGAACTGTTTGTTTGTATGATTTTTAATTGTGTATTGAAATTTTAAATTTATATTTAGTACAAAAAAATGATAATTTTGTTTATCAGTCTTTATGATAGTACATAGGAGCACATAGTAGTACATAGGAATACTTACAGACTGTTTACAAGGTAAATTAGTCCACTATAAATTCAATTTACTGTTCAACTTAGGTTAGGCCTATTTGATTTGTTTATAATGATAAATTAAGAATTGAACCTACTGCAGACATGTGTCATCATCACATAAATCTGAGACCCATCCCCCACCAAAACTGTAAATTGTGGGGATGGCTCAAAACCAAACAGGCGATAGGATCACGATTGGCAGTCGGGAGGGTTAAATCACAACTCAGCAGCTGAGCAAAAAAGCTATTTATTTAAAAAAATAATGAATTACTTATTAAGACAATCCGGCAGAAGGCCACAATATCAAAATTACACTCAAAAACAAAAAGGTACACAAATTAACAAGAATTACAAACTATACAAAAAAAAAAAAAGCTATAAAAACCAAAAATTACATAACAGACGTGCCTATCTGCAGAATTACTAGAAAAACAAAACTACCACAACTTTAATAAAAGAATTTACATTGAAAACTTATAAAATTTGCTCAAAACAAATAACCGGCAATTTAGCCTACATCCCATGATTCTACCGAGTCTAGGGAGTCAGCCGGAATCGCTGAGCAGCTCAGAATTAAATAAAAGTAAGAACGTTAATAAATAATCCCCTTTTGATGAATATTTAAAAATTAAACAATTTTTTTTAAAATAGCACGGTACCGTTTCATTAAAAAGTTACTTCAATAAAACAATACAAATAACGAAATAAATAAGACAAACAAACTTAACCACTAGGCTTGGCAACAAAATAAACAACCCCATAATTTAATCAATATAAATAGAAAATCTTAGACATACAAATATTTAGAGGTCACGGATTCAAATTATTCAAAAACAAATTTAACAAAAGTTCCTAACGAAAATAAAATTAAAAATAATATAACAAATAAATAAACTACGTTAAGATTAATAACAATAAATATTAACATAAAAGTTAAAAAAAATTTTTTTTTAATTTAAATACATTACCACCCCCAGCTCAGTCGCCGAGAATAAAAATGGAACGCACTGACCTGAGGACAGAAGACAAGTTGTAACGAGAGCAGCAGAGCAGCAACATGGCTTTTTACATGGTCTCCAGGCCAGGCTAGCACAGTGGAGATGACAGAACTTTGTCCGGAGCCCAGGCTGAGGGTTCAACGTTCCACTCAAGGACCCGGGAGTTTAAGAGCCTTTAGCCGGTCATCATTGAAGATATGGTAGGCTGAAGAAGACAGGTCAAACGACAGGCCAACCCAACAGACCGAGAGCTGGAATCAAGGAACGACTAGAGTCCGAGCCAACGGCCTCGAAAGTAAACTAATCGACAGCATAAGAGCGATCTCAGGCAGCCTGGCAAACCACAACGACAAGTAACCAAAAATGTACCGGTCAAAAGACCCGGTAAAAATCATTGTAAAAATATAAGTAGGTAATGCTCAATTTGCAGGATTTATGGAGTCTGAACCTGTTTTTTGTTTTGTTTTCATATTAATAATGAAATGTGTCTGCAAATCCATTTTAATCACAATGCTGGGCTTCTTTTAATAAATAGTGTTAGCCTATTTTAATCTTTTGTATTTTATCTATATTTGGTCTATTCAAGGTTAATAATGGTATCATTACTGTAGTAGAATATGACTGGAAATAATGCGATGTAATAACGTAACCGTATTCACCATTATTCGGGTGATGAATTTTCATGTTGTAAGGTCATGAAAAGTCATGAATTTTCATTTCTATTTGGCAGTAGACACCCTGCTAGTTTAAATAACAGCTGGACACGTTCGTTGCAGTAAACTTTAGTTTTTAGTAATGACACTGGCTGCTTAAGCCTATAAATTAAGATAATATTTTGCAATTCCATTTTCATGAAGGAACAGTTGTGATATAATAGCAAACATCATCTATATTATCGTAGGCTTAAGCGGCTAGTGTCAGAATTATTTTTCTGTGACAGCCGTGTCAAGGTACACTAATATACAAGATAACATCTGTGTTGCTTGGTTGGTGTATGCAAGTGCATCTACAACCAGTATATAATTTTAATGTAAAGAAAAGAAAGATACCTTTATGAATATTATAAACAATACTACTTACATTCAAACAGCCATTCAAATTGTATTTAATTTAATTATTTCCTTGTTATTCTTATGGATGAAAAATATATCATAGCTGGAAAGTATGTATAGCTTTCTATACAATAGCTTTCTATGCCCTTCCAGTTTAATTTATAGAAAGATGAAGACTTACATGCCACTTTGATTAGACACAAATTTGATTACAGCTCAATCATAACCAACACCATGGTGCATCCAAGTGAGTTTGCTGGCATCTGCTGCATTTCTATTAGCTTTTATGGGTTTTTATTAGATGCATTAAAGTGCGGCTGGTGTAGGGATGGAATATAACGCCGACCGCCCATAACCAGTTTCGCCTTAGCAGTTACGTGGAATCAACCGGTTAACTTAGTAGTTAACGTTAACTTTTTAAATAACGCCTTTCAGATTCATTTCGGTGTGTAAAACAACTTCAACTGTTGAACTGTTACATTTTAAATCGTTAACATGTTACAGCTGTCAATTAAATAAACTGTTAATACTGTATGTTATTATTTATAATTACTTAATTAGGTCTGGTTAACCGATGGTTGATGTTTTAAGTAAATAACACAATTCAGTTAAATTGTACAAACTTATTTTATTAATGACAAAACAAAAAATGGACACTATTAAACAAAGCGTTTAAATGGTTGTTAAAATATAAATGACTATAGGCAATAATCTTTTAAAACACATTTTTTTCAGAGTTTGTTTTGATACTTATAAAACCTGAATATGTGAAGAGTATACTAAATATGTAATTCATAAGCCGTTCTTATAGATACAATTATTATAGTCAATATTTATCTATAAAAACTTAATAAAAAAGAAAAATTAGTTTATAATAGGCATATATATAACAAACAAATATATAATTATCATATATATCATAGTAAAATAATATCTACAATATCTTTTGGGGGGGACACTCATTATTATTTCAAATAGTTCTTGTTGGCATTAAGAAACACTAACTCTTGTACTTTTTTAGTGGTTAGTCGAGTGCGCTTGTCACTGACCAAAAGTCCTGTTTTGGAAAATATTCGCTCACATGGAACGGAAGTGGCAGCCATGTGGAATTGTTTCTTTACTACATTTGACAGCACTGGATATGCATGCTGACGTTGTTCCCACCATTTTAAGGGATCGTCTCTTCGATTTAAAATTGGCTCTTCCAAATATCTCTGTATGTCAATAATAGCGTTAGTGGTGGCTGTTCCAGGAGGCTGTACAGTTTTCAACACATTATCAAGAAATGAGTTTACTTGTAAGTCACTATCTTCATCATTGGTAGTGGCGGGGTCATTATTTGTACTTACTTCTTGCAGTTGTGGATTCTGCCTACGCTGTAAACTATACTCGTAGGTTACAAGTTTAGTTACGTGTTCTTTGATATTATTTTTTGCTACGGTTGCAGCGAAAGCATGCAGCTTTAAGCGGGGATCAAGGAATGTACATGTTGCCAGTATATTGTTGTATTCCACTTTGTCGAATCTTCGAACCATTCCAACTAATAGACAGTTAGCTACTATGAGAACAGTCATGAAAAGGTTTTTTATTAATTTTTGGCAAACTTCTACTAGGCCACAAGTAAGATACACAACCAAACTACCAGTAGAGTACTTTTCAGCACTTATTTGTCTAGTTACATCTTCAAAAGGACGTAAGGCTTTGACAAGTTCTGTACAAATTCTCCATTCTTCAGCTGTTAGTGGAGTAATGTTTTTATCAATGAGCGCCAATGTACTTTTTACAGCATCTTGTAACAAACAAATCCTCTCCAGCATAAAAAAAGTTGAATTCCAGCGGGTTGGAACATCATTCAACAATTTTTTTGGGGTTTCAACTCCAGAATCTCTTTGAAATTTAATAAGCTTTTGTAAATCCAAAGTGCTACGTTTAAAGTGGTTTACAATTGTTTTTACTTTATCTATAATAGGTTTTACTTCTACCAATGAGTCTTCTACTACAAGGTTCAAGGTGTGAGCAAAACACCCAAAGTGTTTCCATTTTAGTTTGTTTATAATGGCAGCCTTTATGTTGGCTCCATTATCTGACACTGCACATAATACCTTGTCGGTTAAACCATAAAAATCTGTTATAGAGGTTATTTTTTTGCAAGATTTATGGCTGTATGGGACCCCTCTATTTCTACACAATCAAGAAGAACTGAACACAAAACAAAATCCTTTATGAAATGTGCTGTAAGAGCAAGGTAACCATCTTGAGCACTGGATGTCCAGCAATCAGTGGTTAATGTTACACTGCTTACTTCTAGCATTTCTAATAGTACTTTATACTTGCACTCTTCATACGATGCAGGAATCCAGGTTGACGATATAGTTTTTCTGTTGGGTAATATATATGAAGGGTTTAATTTGCTAACAAAATTCTTAAACCCCTCATCTTCGACCACTGAAAATGGCTGAAAATCTATGGTGAACAGCTGAAGAAGTACTTTGTCTATAAGTTTCTGCTGTGTCGCTGGCATCCTTTTTGCTACATAGTTTGTAATATTTGACTGTTTTTGTATTACGGTGTTACTAGCGTTATGATTCCGTTTTTGTGGAACAAGCTGTGAAATATTATTACTAGCTTCAATATTTGCTGTAGTACTTACAGAGGTGATAACAGTTGATGTGTCAGTGACAGATTCACCTGTAGACAGTGATAGGTGTTGTTGGGATGAACTGCTTGTGCCGGGGTTACTGTTATCAGTTGTGCAATTGACAGAAACACCAAGTGTATTTGTAGAAACGTCATTACTATTAATTACATTAAGATTGACAGTTGGATGCTTACGCATAATGTGGCTCTTAAGATTGCTTGTTGTAGATTTATACGAGACTTTCAAACCGCACATATTACACTGCGCGATTTTTAGTTTGTCATCTTGAGCGTTAAAAAATGCCCACATAGAACTAGTTTTCATCCGTTTACTCATTTTAAATAACTATACAACAAACAAAACCCAATAATAACAAAAATAAACTAACTATGTACAATGAAACTATTGAAATCAAATAATAATAACTAAACTAATATTTACAAACAACCATCAACTATACGTTTACAACAACTATGAGACTATATAAACAACCAACAACAATGCTATACGTTTCACCTTCAGTAAGACACTGACTGAATGAGTAATAAAGTGGTGAATATTTGACAGGTTTCAACTGGAAATGGAAACCGGCAATGCAAAAATAGATTGACTTGACAGTTCTAGTTCTACGAAAGCACAGATACAGCCTTCAGCAATCAGCAGATACTGTTAAATCAACTGCGATTTCAATTAACCGGTTAATTCTATAACCGTTAAGAAACGTCAACCGGTTGAATTTAGCGGTTACGTTAATAACGCCCCACCCCTAGGCTGGTGGGCATTTTGTGTTTCTAAAAAAAATTTTGTTACTAGTTTATTCAGCTGCTGAATACAGTGCTGCCATATGGCTAAATAGTGTAATCACTAAATTAATGTTCAACATAATAGTCATGAGGGCTATTAAGCGGTACTCTTGTTGCAATGTCACCTCTGGCTCCCGGTACTGTGTAATATAGCTCCTCCAGAGATAAGACTACTTAAATATTTAATAAGATCTTAACCACCGCACCTCCCCATTGTACAGGATTTACAACGGTCGCTTAAAAACTCGTAACCCACCTCTAAGTACTGCTTTCCAGTTGGGCAGATCAAATTTCTCGCCAAATATTAGCTGAGTCATAGAGTTGAACAGTTTTGATGAACAAAATTAATTTCTTATTATCGATCCATTAATATCTGTAGGTAGGATAAACCTCGCTCGTAGAGAATGGACTCTGTTGAATCGCTTCCAAACTGCTGTGGAAACTAGAAATATAAGTGGGGATTGACACAAGATCAGTCATGTTATTGCAAGGAGTCTATCTAAACTTGTTCTAAATAATACTGCTTTCCTTTTTAAATGAATAAATGGTAGCTGACAACAAACCGTATGTTATATCTATATTTATAAGCCTAGTGAGTGCTTGACATATTTACCTGAATAAGTAGTTAGTTTTAAATGATATGTTGTTTTAGCATGCTGGCATCCAACAAATGTGAGTTGACCAGTTCTGTTGAGCCTGATTCTGTCTTGACCTCTGCCCCAACGCCCCCTCAACTTCCAGAGGTTCCTGCCGGTATCAAACTTCTCCAGATACAAGATAGTCCTCCAGTGTTCCTCCACAAAGGATTGCCAGCTACTGGCCACAAGGTAGAGTACAGCTACTACTATATTCTGGGTATTTAAGGCATCTATATATATATATATATATATATATACCCACCCACCATACATGTAAAGTGGAATTGACCGACATGTAAGATGGTATTGGTAAAACCAATTATAAGGCAAATCCATCCTTACTCAGCACTTGACATTTAACAACTTACAGTTCTAATTACGTATGTCTGGCTGATGATGGATCTGTCGGATGGGTTGTTGCACAATTACTGCTTATCTTGTCTAACTCTACTGCTAGGGAAGATTTTTATCTTTAGTCATATAATTTTTATATCTGATTTTAAACAATCGTTAGATTTGAGCATCTACTTAAATAACATTAACTTACGTTATGCTATTTTTTTTTTTTTTTTTTTTTCATTTTAGTCACAAATTGGGATTAAACCATTTTTATTTAGAAGTACAGTAAGTTGAAGTAAGTTTCCTCAGTTGAAATAAATGGTTTATTTTGTTAAAGGCTGTCATGTAAAGTAGTTTTGGGAGCCAGATGTGATGTTTTTACCATTGTGTATTCTACTTATGTCTATTTTTTATTTTGTTGTTTGTTGTGTGCTGGTGTAATGTGCTGAAAAGTCCTCGCTGCTTACGCAAGCATTAGTGATCACTGGCTGATAGCAATATACAAGAGGTTTATGTATAAATTATTTTACTGGTGGTGATGCTTGTAAAGGGAGTTATCGCTTTGTACCTGTACAGTTGGCCAAATAGTGATCTCCCTCCACTCAGTATTTCATCAATTGTTCTGTATCAACCAAAGGCCAGATGAAAAGTTGTGCATTCTCATTGATCCAAGTCATCAATATTAGCTATCATAACTGAGTGAACAACTTGCTTAAACTAGTTTACCGTATTACCTTTTTTTTACATGTAAAAATATGTGCAAAATTTCTTTAAATTTTCTAATTTAGATTTTTCCAATACGGCAAGCGCCTGAATTGTTTAGGTTTTGTTTCGGACTGGAAAGGAGGCTTACTTTTTTTTTAAATTCCTTTGATAATTCCTTTGAAAAGTAACACATACAGAAAAACCAACATGGACGAACATGGAGATATTTTAAGGCCACTGGCCTTATCTTCAGTCTATCACAAAAGAGGGTAAGTGGAAGACGATGTCTTTTTAATTAACAAGCCATCTTCTTTAAATCATTGTTAATATAAATTGCTAACAAATTTTAAAGATTTAGTAATTTTAACAACAACTATTAAACATTTCAAATTTTATAATAATTTTACACAGCTAATTTTTTTTAGGTTTGCATCAAAAGTTCTTTTCCCTGCTATCCTGAATCTAGAGCCCAAATTCAGAGGAGAATCCGTGCACAAGGTTTTAAAATGCAGAGGATACGAAATTTTCGTGCAAGAAAACTATTGAAAAACGCTATAGCTACCACAGTAAGTAGAATTATTCTCGTTGCATTACAAAAATATATCGTTGCTTCAGAGTTATTTGATAGTGTTAGATTGTTCATATTGGTATATTTTCTGGAGATTTATCAATAAAAAATTATTATGATGGGGTTTTTTACCCAGGTCATAAAAACAACCGAGATAAAAACAAACTATATGTCCTACGTATAGTTATTTTAGAGAAAATAAACGATGTAAACCTTTGACTAGGCCTTTCGCCAGTAAAACTGGCATCATCGGACAACACAAATTTATTTTTGGTTATAAACAAACAAGACAATAATGAATTTGAAAAACATATGTAAACAATTAAAGGAATATAAGAATAAATATATGGTAAATTATTAATAATAAATATATTAGAGTGTATGATTTGTTATAAATTTTTTTATAAAATGATAATAAATGAGAATTTTGAATAGGCCCTCTTTCATTGTTCATTTAAGATGAATCACTTTTGTTAATAAAATATTGGTTGGCAGACCCGGTCTGCAGAAGTTTGACTTGTGTTGTTATGCTCTAATGTTTTTATCATTGTGTAATAACTATTTGAACGTGACATTGTTTTTAATACGTCGGAAGGCTTGATTGTGTTTCGGTGGAACTTTTGCATGCTGAGGTATTACTGACAATTAATTGTAAGTAGCTGAATGTGCACTGTCGTGGCTAACCCATCTCAAGCACATGCGCAACAGCTGCCACCAACGTCCGTGAGCGGTTCCAGTCTATGCGCAGGCTCTACGCGCCGCTACCAACCCAGCTGGTCGCTGCCCGGCCGCCGAAATATCCCTGCTGTCACTAATCACTGTCACGAGTAGGCTGTTGTCTGCCTAACCGCTCGCTGCCAGAGTTGCCGATTGCGCCTTCAATTTCTTCACCACTACGCTGCTGCTCGCCTGTCCTGCGATTATCATTTCTTCAAATGCTGGCTATCCACTACTGTGATTATTGCTGTGGTTCATCGTTTTGATCTGGGTCTATAATAAAATTGACTTATCTTCTTATCTTAATTTTAATATTATTTGGTTGTTTTATTTTTGATGACTAATTTATTGTAATATATATATATATATATATATTATTCTTGTACAATAATTAGTAAAAATGGTGATGACTCGTGGTATGTCAAATGCCCCTATGACTGTTATAGAAGAAATATTTACAGACACAAATAATCTTGACGATGATACTGAATCTCTTGTAACAAACCTATGTATGATCTTAAAAAACTTAGAAGCAAATCATCCTCACATCAACTTGTCTGATCTTGTACTAAATATATCCAACCTACTTAAGCGATTGGATGGATCACTGAGTACTCAATCTCATTCCGAAGTTTTAATCAAAGAACTTCAAGGTAATATTTTAACTCTTGAGTCCAGACTCAAAAAAGAAAAACAACGGAGGCGATCTGATTTAAATGAATCCTTTAACGAGCTAGACGTTATCCGAGAGGAAAAGGACCTTATTATTAAGGAAAATAGCGCCATGTCTTCTAGATTAACTAGTGTTAAGACCAACCTAGAGAATTTAACTCATGAATGTTTGTCATTAAAATCTTTGATCACTGATAGGGATAGGGCTATTGAAAAGCTGAAATCAGATTTAAATGCTTCTAATTTGAAAAACTCAGAACTAATAGGGATTGTAACGGAGCTTAGATCTTCCATTGCTGAGGTTGAAAATAAATCCTGGCTGAATAGTAGATGGATTGAGGACTCTATTCTTGATACCTACTTTCAATCTTTTGAGAAAAATAACAAGGACAGCTTATCTAAAGTTGTATTTTTAGGGCCTACAATAACTCAGCTTATAAAGCATGGCAGTTCTACTGACGTGAATGCCCTTCTCAATGAGTTAAACTTCTTCAGTTCAGATTACGCATTTCTATGCATTAATAACAACCCTCTAGTTTTTAAGTCAGATACTGGTTCGCATTGGACCCTATTGTTTGTTGATATTATTAGTCAGAAATTGTATCACTTGGACTCACTCCACGGCAGTAACATGCCTGCTGCAAAAATAGTAGTGGGTAATCTTGGGTTCGAGGAGAGTAGCTTAAGTGAGTTGAGTTGCACTCAACAAAATAATGTGTATGAGTGTGGCTTAAGTGTATTGGTGAACACAAAGTTCATTTATGAGGGGTTTTGCAAAAGAAAGGCACCAGGCACCATTTCTTTCCCTGACTGGTATAGGCTTTTTACGGAGAAGACAAGTAATCTGTCACTCGAAGAATCAACTAAATCAGTTTTGATCGAGGCAAACATAAATGAAAAATCTCAAGTAATTAACGATAGCGACAAATGGTCGATTGTGAAACAAAATCGGACAAAAAAGTCTAACAATAAAATTAATAAAATGCCATCCATCCCCACTGTTGAGATTAGGAATAAATACAGAGAACTTGCGTCGTGTGACTCGGAGGTTGCCCATGGCACTTGGTCTGTGAGAAGTGTCTGTGGAGTGTGGAAGACGAGCCTACAGAAGAATGCCACGACTCATAATAATATTGAGAGGTGTAAGAAGTCGAAGAAGGTGGACAGAGATTTGAAACGGCTGTCTGTCCGTAGGATAGCAAATTATAATAAAGAACAACTTTGTCCTAATTTAAACTCTGCTAAGGATTCTGCAGTCATGGACAGTCATCTTGGCCAAAGCAAAACATTAAATAGTGTAAATAGTAATATAGATTGTGTACATAAAGGAAATAGTCCTGATTCTGTAAATAGTAGCAATAATCATGCATCTGCCTTAAAAGGTTGCCTTGTTATTGGGGATTCGTTAATAAAATTTTCTGGTAAACAATGTCTCTATAATGGAGCTACTGTTGATACCAATCCTGGTGCAAAAATTGTAAATATAAAGAAAAAGCTCAAGGAGTATGAGTAAGTCCAGCCACCGGTTATCTATATTCATGTCAGTACAAATGATGTGGTTTTGGGTTATAATGGGGGGCCTGGCTATGACGGTGGTTTTGGCAAGAAAGAAGTTTTGCACAGTATGGCAGATCTATTAAATACTTGTAAGACTAAATTTCCTAGTTCTAGGATAATTTTAAATAGCATATTAAGACGTCTGGATATTAACGACATAGCTTTAGATTACCTCAATGAGCAGTTGTATTTAATGTGCAACAACTTTAATGTTGAATTTATTGATCTGTACAATTGTATACGCAGGTACCATCTTACGAAAGATGGAAGGCACTTAAACAGAAGTGGCAGCTTTAAATTGGGTCACATTATGCTATCCACATTGCTAAAACATACTTCGCAACTCCCATCATGCGATTCAGAGGTGCCTCACCACACTAGTGATGTCGTCCAACCCTTTCCTGCCACACCTATTCCTTTTGAGTGTTCCTATGAGCCTTCTCCTGTGCTCTCCCGAGACCCTCCTTCTCCTTCTTCGGGAAACAGGACGCGCAGGGTGCCCAGTACGGTAACCTAAACCTTGTTAGACTACTACATCAAAATGTTCAGGGTATTATGCCTAAATTGACTCAGGTAGAGGTTATGGTGGATATGCTCTCGCCCCAGATCCTTTGTTTCTCAGAACATTTTTTGAGAGAATCTGAAATGAATGTTTTTGTTCTGTCTGGGTTCAGAGTTGTGTCCAGTTATTGTCGGTCCGTTAAGGGGCGGGGTGGTGTGTGTATCTTAGTCCAAGAGGGCCTGAAACATTGTCATGCTGTTGACGTTTCGAGATTTTACACGGAGGGTTTTTGTGAGCTCGCTTGTATAACAGTAGATTGAAGTAGTTCTCAATGTTTGGTTCTCTCTATTTACAGACCTCCACTTTCTGATGTTAGTAATATTGAATTGTTTTTTAAATCTTTAACTGATTGTCTTGACTCAATTTTGAAATACCGTTTTAAAGTTCTTATCGCTGGTGATTTCAATATTGATATTTGTTCTGGAAATGAAACTGCTAACCGGCTGTCTCACCTCATGACTTCTTTTGGGCTTAGAGATACTATAAAATCGTATACCAGGGAGTTTAATGGATCTACGTCACTAATTGACAACATCTTTACAAACATCAATCCAAGCGAACTGGTCACTCAAGTTGTCATAACAGCAGTCTCTGATCACCATGCCCAAGTGGGAGATCTTAGGGTCAATTTGTCTCTCATGACAAATATTCCTAAGTTCAAACTTAAACGTCAAATTACATGTAACAGTATCCAAATGTTAAAAAACTTGTTAGCGAATGAAATGTGGGATAGTGTATTTAGTACACAGGATGTAAACTCCAAGTTTTTACTTTTCCTTTCTACTTTTTTGTATTGTCTTAACATAGTTGCTCCTATAAAAAAGTTAAAATACAAAGAGACCATATCTTTTACTAAGGTATTTTTCGATAAAGATTTGCTTCAGCTCCAAGAGAAAGTCCTCACTATGTATTCTTTGACTAAACACCTTGGATCTGGACACCCCTTACGAAAGTCTTACCGTGATCTTAAGAAACAGTTTCGGACCAAAGTTCACTCTGCCAAGTCTGGATTAGAACACATCGCAAGGGCTCATAACAAAAGCAGGGCTGTTTGGGACATCATTAAGGACATTCAGCCCAATGAGAAGTTTAAGTCTTTCACCAATTACTCCATAAAGAACGGGAGTGGTTCCTTAGTGGATGATCCAGCTGAAATTTCATGTCTGTTCAATACTGTTCACTCAGACAAGTGAAAGACTTGGAAGCGGTTCTTTGGGTATTGACGACCCTCAACGTGTGTGCCACGCTGTGCGGACAGTTGTACCATCGCTTTTTCTGTGGCCAACCGATACTCGGGAAGTAATCGCAGTAGTAAAATCCTTAAAACCAAGCCACACTTCAGGAACAGATGGCATGTCTTCTGGTCTTCTTAAAGATGTTGTTGAGCAGTTGGCTTTGCCCTTGGCCCACATTGCGAATGCTACCTTCGAAAGTGGCGTTTTTCCAGGTATTCTAAAGCAAGCTGTAGTTAAACCATTATTTAAAAAGGGAAGCCCATGTGACATTGAAAACTATAGGCCTATATCCATCCTATCGAAAAATAATATCATTTTCGAAAAACAATTTGGCTTTAGACGAGGATTCTCAACAGTTGATGCCGTGTTTGACTTCATCAAAAATGTTTCTTTAGCTTTAGATGAACGTCAGCATTCGTTTGGTGTATTCTTGGATCTCCAAAAGGCATTCGACGTTGTCAATCATGAGCTCTTATTGTTTAAACTACATAACCTTGGAATAATGGGAGCTGCATTCGACTGGATTTCTTCATTTTTAAAAGGCCGTAGCCAGGTGGTTGAAATTCCCTTTGTTGACGACTCCGGTTGCTTAAGTCATCGAGTATCCTCTGTAGAAACAGTGAAGTCAGGGGTACCCCAAGGCTCTAATCTTGGCCCAGTCTTGTTTCTGTTATTTATTAATGACATCTCGTCAAGTGTAAACGGAGGGAATTTATGTCTATTTGCTGACGACACATCCATCAATATGTCACATAAAAATAGGGAAACTCTGGAATGCGATATTTTTGTACAAGGTAGTTGTCTTCTTCAATGGCTGGAAGAAAATCGCCTTACCGTGAACACTGCAAAGACAACATTTCTCGACTTTAGAATTCGAGCACCTATGAACGGTGCTAGTGGAAGCTCGTCCCTCCTTTTAGGTGATTTCGTTATTAGCCCGTCACAATGTACAAACTTCTTGGGTGTCGTTCTGGACTCAAGGTTGAACTTTCATCTTCACATGGACAAAGTTTGTGGCAAATTGTGCAGTGGTATCTTTTTACTGCGTAGACTTTCCCGTTTTTCCAGTACTGAAGTTCTTCTGGCCTGCTATTATGGATGCATATTTCCACATCTTACTTATGACTTCCAATTTGGGGCTCTGAAAATACCAGGACATTGTACATCTTCCGTTTACAGAAGAAATGTCTGAGGATTGTTTTGGGATTGGCAAGGAATCAATCATGCAGGGGGCTGTTCCGTGCAAACAATTTACTTACATTTCCAAGCCTGTACATACTTGAGACCTTAACCTTTATTAAAAAAAATGCATATTTTTACCACCAAATCACCTGTACAACATAATTTCCGAAAATCCAGCCGTCTACCCTTTCCAAAGCACCGAACATCATTTTTTGAGAGCCAGTTATATTATTCTGCAATTAAATTATTTAACAGCCTCCCTCTGGAATTGAGAGCAGTAACCGTAGTTAGTAAGTTTAGGTTAAGACTAAAATGTTTCCTGATTGAAAAGGAATTTTACTCTGTAAGTGAATACTTGATGTCTAAGTATGATAAACATAGCTCTAATTAGGTTTAAGCCCTCACAATTTTAACCTTTGTTTTATTGTATTTATATTGACCATTGTTATGCAATATACTATTGTTAATTGACAAATATATGATTTGAATTTGAATAGGTTTCCTGGGGATTTAAATGTTTTAAAGATGAAACAGATTTTATTATTTTTTTAATTTTCTTTTGTGATGTTATGTTTTGTTGTTAAGCAATATTTAGCAACTGCTGATTTTTCTTCTATATTAAATTTAATATCAAAATCATTTTATTGCCATAAAAATTCAGAGATCATTGACAAAGTCATTTTACAGCTATCATTGACAGCCAAGTTCTTAAGTCAGCTAAGATATGAGTTATAGTACAATATAACTTAATAACTTAAAATTGTAAAAAACAGAATTGTAATATTAAAACAAAATATGTTCCATACGGAAAAATTCATCCATTGAATAAAAGGGGTTATCCAATAGCCATAAATAATATTTATCAATAAACGTTTTACTGTCATACTCCCGCACCAGAGGCAACAGGTGATTGTATACCCGTAGTACAGTTACAGAATGACCTATTAAGGGTCTTACTTAACCTATTATGAGGAATAATTGCAGTTATACGAGTGGTTTTCGCTACCAGGATGAATTAGATGTGGATTTTGAAATATATATTTTATCGAGTCACAAAGATATAGATTTATTACAGTTTGGATTTTTAGATTAATGAAAATTGGTTTACAGTGTTCAAGGGGTTGGGCGTCAGCAATTATTCTTATAGATTTCTTTTGAAGAATAAGGATATCATTAATTTTACTTGCATTACCCCACACAACAAGTCAATATCTTATTATGGATTGGAAAAATGCAAATTAGGCAGTTTTTACATAACTTTTGTTGACACACAAAGTAAGACGCCTCAGGAGATAAATTACTCTTGATAATTTTGTGGATAGGTAATTGATATGGATATCCCAATTAAAATTTTTGTCAATAAATATTCCTAGGAATTTTGCACTGTTTGATGTGTTGGACTGAAGGTTGGAATTTTCAGATCGTCTTAAAGTAAACAAAATACTTTGAGTTTTTGACTCGTTCAAATGGAAACCATTGGTTTTGAACCAGTTTGAGGCTTCAGATAAAGCATTTTATGTAATGTGATTTAATTCTTCCAAGTTGTTACTCGTATTCAAGAAAGTAGAATCATCTGCATATAAAATCGTTGTGGCTGGGACAGATGGTGGTAGGTCATTAATGCAGATTAGGAATAACAATCAAATCAAATTATCGTTTATTGTCGTAAAAATAATTGACAAATTATTGACAATGTCAAATTACAGTAATGACCAAGTCAAGCACAACATACAATACATAAAGTTTACTTCCTAGATACTAACTTCTTAAGTGCAACAAAAATTGGCAATGATAACATTAACACATCAAATTATTTTCCAAGTGGCTAGAGAACACAGCGAAAACCAATAAAGCTCTCTGTGAAAGTGAAAATTCAAATGAAAACTAGTTTCAGAATTGAGGATTTTCAACCCCGAAAAATTCATCCAAATTGTAAAAGGGTGTGTTTGTAAGCCAGTGATAGAATTTATTTTTAAAAGATATAAAGGAATATATCGAAATTAAATGTTGTAATTTATTGTAAATTTTTAATGCTAAAACTATGTGTCTATTCAGGGTCTTGCTTAGTCTGTGAAATCCTATTGTGGTTTGTGTCTTATTTCTGGTGTTATAATTATGAATGTTTTGTTTAAAGTTTAGTAAATTTGGATGATACAGAATCTAAATGGCCAGATCATAAATATACATGTTGATTACAGTAGGAATTTGTAATTTTTTAAATAATGGTAACTTTTTTGGAGGATGAGGATATTCTGGTTCAGTTCCCATATAGAGTTAGCCCACATCTAAAAACCGATTAGAAGTATGCAAAGTATGCAGTTTTCACATAGACTATCGGGACAACAATTTTTAGACGATTTAATAAATAAATCACTCGTGATAGTCTATTACTCAAATAATCAATGTGTGAGGTCCAAGATAATTGGCTATCAATGTAAATTCCTAAAAACTTTGCTAATGAAACAAAGGTAGTTTTGTTATTACACTTATTTTGAGACATAACATTATTATTCATAGTAAGGATTAAATTTTGAGTTTTTTCTTGATTCAATAAAAGGCCATTACTATGAAACCAAATACAGGGTCCGGCAGTGAAACGGGAAGATTAAGAAAAACTCTCAAAGTCTTAATTATTAATATTTATTCAACTTTTTTACATAAATGTAATCTATAATAGTGGAAATTAATGAGGATATATGAAAATGTTCATTTTTTGAAAACTATATCTCTAAGATGGCGTCCTTCGTTTCGAACACATTCTTCAAGTCTTTTGGTGAAGGCTCCCATGACTGCGTAGCATATCCAATGGAATGGCATTGATCTCCTGTTGGATTCGCTCCTTCAGTTCGTCCCTAGTTCTAGGTGGGTTTGCTTCAAAAACCTTTAGCTTTAAATAACCCCACAGAAAAAAAATCTGCAGCCGACAAGTCTGGTGAACAAGCAGGCCAAGGAATATCGCCATTCCTGCTAATTAAGCGACCAGGAAACGCCAATATCAGCAAGTCCATCGAATTGTTAGCAGTGTGGCTAGTAGCACCATCTTGCTGGAATAATGTCCGATCATTCACATGTTCGTCAAGAGCAGGAAATGCAAAGTTCACCAACATCTCAGCATACCGTTCAGAGTTAACTGTTACAGTGTTACCGTTTTCACTTTCGAAAAAGTAAGGACCAACTACACCTTGAGAGGACATTGCGCACCATACAGTTACCTTTTGTGAATGTAGTGGCTTTTCGTGAAGATTACGTGGGTTATTGTCACTCCAAAACCGAAAGTTTTGTTTATTGACATACCCACAAAGATGGAAGTGTGCCTCATCACTCATCCATAAATTATGGACCAGCTGTCCATCTTGATCAATTAAATTTAATAACTGCTGACAAAAGCGTACTCGGCTAATGTAGTGTTGAGGTTTGAGAGCTTGGACAACCTGCATTTTAAATGGATGAAAGTGGAGATCATTCTTCAGGATCCTTCTTGTGGTTCGGTCACTAAGACCGAGCTCAATACTGTAACGTTTTGCAGATTTTCGTGGACTTCGTGTTATAGCTTTACGCACACGATTAACATTCTCAGGAGTACGAGCCGTCCTTACACTACCACCTCATTTCTTGGTAACACTAGCAGTTTCTTCAACATTTTTTACCCACAGGTTAATGGCGTTCGCCGAAGGTACAGGATCACGCGGTAACAAATTGTTCTCCCGACGGAAAGCACGTTGAGCACCAACAGCACTATCAGCATTTTTATAAAATGCCTTTACGGCGAAAGCACGCTGCTCATTCGTCCAACGCAACATGGCGACTGAAAATACCGGCTGTCGGACGCTCAAGGTCGAGTCCCCCACTCCTCTCGAGCGGTCTGGCGACAGTCACGCAATATCTTAATCTTCCCATTTCACTGCCGGACCCTGTAGATGCATTTTTCAAAGTCTCATTTGCTAATTCATCAAGTTGAGTAAGGTTACTACTAGTGGTGAAGAATGTTGAGTCGTCTGTATGAAGTATAGTTTTTGAATTTACTGTAGATGGCAACTTGTTTATATAGATCAAGAAGAGAATGGGTTTGCTTCTTGAGACCACCTACCATTGATATAGACTTTTTGTATCCTATTGCTCTTAAGTATGATTTTAGAAATAAGAGTGGCTCTTAGAAATAAGAGTATGGTATATTGGAAATGTATCCAATCAAAAACGCTAGCTGCGGAACACGAACGAAGTGCCCCTGGTCACAAAGCAAGCAAGGTAAGATTAACAGTGATGTGTTGCTCTAATGCCACCTCCCATCCACCCATACACGTACAGTGGTATTGATACACGGTCAGTGGTATTGACCCACCCATCTACCCATACACATTCAGTGGTATTGACCGTCCCATCCACCCATACACGTACAGTGGTATTGACCCACCCATCCACCCATACACGTACCGTGATATTGACCGACCCGCCCACCCATACACGTACAGTGGTATGACCTACCCATCTACCCATACATGTACAGTGGTATTGACCCACCCGCCCTCCCATACACATAGTATGGGACCATAATATGAGATCGTTGATATCTACACAATCAAAAGCCCTGCTCAGGTCACAAAAGGTAGCCCGAGCAAAAGCCTTATTCTCAAATGTTTGTGAGACATCTCTTACTAATTGATCTAAAGCTTGAAAAGTAGATTTGTTTGTTCTAAAACCAAATTGCATAGGATTTAAGAGATTGCTTGTTTCGAGGTAGTTGTATAATTGCTTATAAACTAGAGCTTCAAGTAATTTGGTCATAACTGGAATTATAGAGATAGGACGGTAACTCTCAGGAGTATTTTTGGAACCCTTCTTAAATATTCCATTCATGTGAATAATGTTCTTTATATCTTATTTTTAAATTTCTCTGTTTGTCCTATATATTTTTCTTCACAATTGTGACAATTAATTTCATAAATTCAAGATAGATTTTTATTTTTAATTTTGGCTTTAGGATTATTTAGTTTGTTTTTTAATTTGTTTACAGTTTTGAATGAAGGAATTATATTTTTATTTTTCTTGAAGGAATGTTGAACGGTTTTTGACGATTGTTTATTGAAGGTAAAACTCCCCCAGTAATTTTATTAGTTTTCTTTTATTTCTAATAATGTAGTTCTTATTTTTTTAATCTTTTTCTAGTAGAAAAAGATTAAAAAACATATAATAACATATAATCAATTAACGTAAGATTGTAACCGTTGTAAATAGAAATATTTTTATATATGAAAGTTGTTTTTCGAAATGTTTTTGATTTGAGGGTGTGTTTAGTAATCAATAAATCATACTATGGAATGCAGCACTTTTTTGAGCTGGAGGATGATATGAATCATTAGTGATGTTTGTATGCGTTGGTTTTCTATAAATATCAAAATCAAGTTTTAAGAGAATTTGGGCTTCTTGCAATTAAAATGTCTAAAAATGGTAATTTAGAATTAGATTCAGATTCATAAGTAAATTTTATTGTTGGGTAAAAAGAGTTTAATTGATTAAGAAAGTTTTTTAAATTTTGATTTGTATTAAATATTGTAAATATACAGTCAACATATCTAACCAATATTGAGGAAAATATGGTAATGTTTCTCTGGCTTTTATTTCAAAATTGCCCATGAATAGGTTGGCTACAAAACAAGACAGTGGATTTCCCATGGCAGTACCTTCTGTTTGTTGATAGAATTTGTCATTGAATTGAAATATATTTTGGTTTATACAGGTGTTAACTAATATGAAATATACTCCCTTTTCTTCTTTGTATAAATTTATTTATGTGAACCATTTTTAAAATAATTTCATTGTTTCTTTTAAACATTTGGATATTGAGAAGAAACATCAAAAGACATCATTATTTCATCTTCTTGTAATTCTAAATCTTTTATACAGTTTGTAAATTCGTATCGATTTTTGATGGCTAAAGATGGAAAAGGATCTAGTTGTTGAGTTTTTGTGTTAACTATTTTGATAGGTTGTAGTTTGGAGCATTTATTGAAATTTCAATGGGGTGCGTACTTTTTCCTGGTTTATGAATTTTAGGTAAGCAGTATAGTCAAGAGATGGAAGGACTAGAAATATATAAATGTTTAATTAGATCTGGATTTATTAACGTGTTGCAGTGTTTCAAAGAATTAAATTTTTGTAAAGGGGTTTTATTGATGACTGTGTAAAGACCAGAATTTAGCATGTTCGTTACTCTATTAAAATAATCTGTTTTGTTCAATATAACAATAGCATTACTTTTGTCAGCTATTAGATAGAATAAATCTGTGGATCTTAATGACAATTTTATGTTATAATTTTGTTTTTCCAATTGGTTGTTTGTTTTTTTTTTTTTTTTTTCATATTTACTGTGGTAAATTCGATATATGTTTTGATGACATTTTTCTTATTTTCATTCAAAAATTGAATATTTGACTCCACATCAATTATTACATTTTCAACGTCATTTTCGCATTTTAAATTATAATTTAGTCCTTTATTTAGAAGGTTTATTTCTTGATCTGTAAACTTATAAGATAATTCATTATAAACTAAAACATCATTTTGAAAAGGATTTGTACTCCTGTTAGTTTGTTTTACATCATTCAATTCTAAGGGTATAAATTTTTATCTAATATTATTTTCTTTTCATTGTGAAGTTAATAGAATATAACATATTTTTTATTTTTCATTGAAATAATCTGATTCTAGGTTACTTAAATTTTTGGTTTAAGTGGTTTAATTTGGTAACAAGTGTTGTTCAAGTGACTTTAGTTCTAAATCTTGTTGTTTAGCATACATGTTTTTAATTTCTAGTCTTAGCCAATCAAATTTTGCATTAAGAATTACTTTTTCAGTGGTTTTATTTTTAATGGGCATTAATTTTGATGAATTTCGGAAAAATCTTACATTGTTTTAGAAAATTTATGTCTAGGCTTATGAGTCTTGCTTTCTGTTTAAATTTGTGCAATTTGTTCTACTCTTTGGACTTGAGTGTCATTTTTGTTGTTAATTTCAGATGGAGTTGATAATGGTATTCTTCGTTTTGTTATAAATTTTTAAAAAATCACCAATAAAAACACTTTTTACTAGGCCTTTCACCAGCAAAGCTATCATCAGGCAACACAAATTTATTTCTGATTATAAACCAAACAAGACAATAATGAATTTGATTAGTAAAATTATTGAATTTTTTTTGGCACAGCCCATAGGTATATAATTTTTTGTTAGAAGTGAACACGGTAAGTGCTATTTTTACCCTTTAGGAATGAATTTTCAAAAAATCATTTCTTAGTGTTTATATATGATATAAATTGTGCATTTCTTTCAATTTTCAAGTATAGTGGGATAATAGTTTAGGAGATCTTTTTATGAGTCAGTGAGTGGTAAATCACTTATTCATGTTAGATATCAAAGTTTGTTTTTAGGATACAAAGCCTAGAGAATTGTTTTGTAAGCAGTGGTTCCCATCCTTTTACTACTACAGTACCACCTGAGGCTTTTTCCGGGACTTGGCGTATTAGCAGTTGTATCTATAAACTCAACTCTCTCGTAGGGGGTTTCGTCTTCAAACCCCCATAAAAGGTTACGCTAAACTATGATATGAAATTATATTTGTACAAATTGGATACCATTTAAATTGTGACCGCTTTATATATCATAATTCTAGTTAATTAATTGCATTCAGTTGTGCTGCAGCAGTGTAAACAATTAAAAAATTAAATTTCTCTCCTTACAAGAAAGTGATTTCCTTTTTCACAAAATATTTACCTTTATTTATTTAATTGTTATTGTAGTTTGAAAAAAAGAGCATTTAATCAGAATTGCTCTCACGTACCACTAGAAATGCTGTTATGTACCACGAGTTGGGGAACACTGTTGTTGTAAAGAAAAGCAACTTAAACTGAAGACAAATAGACAGTGACATATTATAGTTAGTGAAATATTTCAGGGGAACTACAATTCTCTATTTCAGTCAAAAAGTGAGATTCAGTTTTATAATTTAAGTCTATAAAGTACTGAAATATTAACCTGCAGCACTAAAATATTTCAGTACTTTTTTTCTTGTTTTTGTCTCCAGTTTACCAACGTATTTTGCTTTCCTTTCACTGTTAAATAAAATACTTGGATATCAGTATTTTTCTTTCTTTTGTAAAAATTATTCTAAAGTAGTTGTGGAATATATTCCAGAGTCAGAAGATTTGTCAAGAGTTGCCACCAACACCTCCATCTTCAGTCTCCACTTCAGACACAACTCAGGCGCCAACAGTTCCAGTCACCCCTACTGCCCCTCTATCTGGCGACACCAGCAGTGAGGACACCTCATCCAGTCGCACACTCGACTCCTTCATTCCCCCTCCTAAAGACTTTGAAGGTAAGAATAATCCCTTTAGAAGTGTTGCAGAACTGCTGGGTAACTCTTCACTGCCCGTGCCACCTATATCACTAACACTTCCCCTGAAGCCCTCCGTAACACAACCCGTTCTCCGGCCCACCAAAAGAAGACTTAGTGAAAAAGGACATCCGTATTAATAGGAACGGTGAAGTGAAAAGAAGAAGACTTCGTCGACAGTGCACAGAAATAAAGAATTGTGAACAGGTTCCTAGTGTGTGTTGGAACAGTGCCAAGTCTCTTCGGAGTATGTATAATCCAACTTCAGGCAACAACCCTGATTACATCAATGGGAAAAAACTCAAAAAATGTAAGCCAAAAGGAATCACTCCCACTTCATCTCCAATCAAACAAAATCCAACTATTTCTTTAGATGATTTAAAATCGTCTGTTAATATTTACTTTGGTGCAGCAACTCGTATTGCGTCTGGGGAAAGGTTTCGAGTGAAAGCTAAACGAATGACGTCTCAGGGAAGGACTCAGTATTTAATTGAATGGGGAAGCTCTGTTACGTAATATTACACAGGGTTTAGTTCATTGTTGTTTGTTTTACACAGCAAGTAAAAACTTGCTAATAACACTGCCTCTAGGAGCATGCTACTAAGGAATTGAATTATATCTCAATATTGATTTTTATTAGATTTCTCATGTTATTATTATTATTGTTTATATTAATTTATATATATTTATTTATTAATGAAATTATTGGCTTTAATTTTGTTAGTTTTTATCAATATTAGGTGGTCTTATTTTGTATTATCGTTGGAGTTTTTCTTTGTTATTGTGGATTGTATTATCATAAAATCAGCCACGAAATCGGTTTAAATTAAATCATATATAAATTAATCAGTTGAATTTAATGTAGATCTATTTTGCTTTTATTCTATCAATTTATTTCTAACTTTTCATACAAAGAAGACCTTTTTACAGAAGTTTTTACTTCTCAAAAAAGATTATATTAAACATGGTAATTTACTGTTATTAGTAGGCCATTAACAAATTAGTTGTACTCTTAAAAATAGAGATTAAAAATGAATATTTTATCACATACAGAGCACTAAATGAATGGTAAAATTAGACTATTCAAATTATATATAGAATTATATATTCATGGAGTAAATTGTGTAGAATTTAGTTTTAAGAAAATTTAAAATAACCTCTGTGAAATTCTACTTGAAAGATTTAATCTCGGTGTATTCAGTTATAGAGTGCCCTAATATGAACAACAGATTTACATGTAAAATATAGAAAATATTATTCGCCAATCTAGGATATTTTACATTTAGTTCACTTA
The DNA here is from genome assembly GCA_035578905.1 of Stictocephala bisonia. Lineage (NCBI taxonomy): Eukaryota > Metazoa > Arthropoda > Insecta > Hemiptera > Membracidae > Stictocephala > Stictocephala bisonia. Next base: position 26,466 of record JAQJVL010004887.1, read on the forward strand.
TCTGAGATTTTTGTGCATATGTTGAAATATTTATATGAAGCACACAATAATCAGTTCTCACACTATTTTTTATAATAATTTGATGATATGTTTATGTATCTGAAATGAATTTTGTTAACTATCAAAACGTTTTTAATTGTAGACTACTCACTCATAATACGAAATAAAGCAGTCTGTTTGGTCAGGCATGGATGAGTATACTGTCGTCGGGGTAGGTCTGTTGTTCTTATTTGGACCCCCTCTATTTTTAATTTATAGTTTAATGATGACAATTATGAACTTAAATGTTAATTTAGATACTGAACTATAAAATGATGTAATGTAATTGGCTTACAGTTCGCACTGTATTAATGTACTTGTCACTTCATAAAAGGTCATAAATGTACAAAGCCGTAGAGAAATTAGTATGTAACACACTCACTGCGGCAGGGCTACACAGCTTACAGTGGTCCTTCTGGCCACCCCCACACTTTATAATTAGTTGTATTTGATGTAGATAGCTTTAAATATGAGCAAAATGATCTCGGATGGAAAGTGTGAGGAACGTCATATTTTAAATCATTGTTTTTTTTTTAAGAAAGTTAGATATCTTTAGGACAGACTATCGAAAGAGAAATATGCATTCAAATAGTGCCTGTAGGCATCTAGAGAGTGCTTGGATGTTGAAATATTTCAACTTCAAGGCACTCCAAATCATGGCATCTTATTCACAAACAAACAAAAAATGGCTGCTAAAGGAATTTAATGAGTCCCGTGTATGTTTTCATGAGCCAATAGGTTTTTATTCAGCCACACTATGCAGATTTGTGCCACAGCGAGTGTGTTAACTACTTTTCTATGAAGCTGGTGTGATTAAGAGCAGGAGCAATTTAATTTATCACTAGTAAAATTGTCTGTGTCCTTGTATATTCAGTGAACAGATTCATTTAAATAGAATTAAATAATTTTAAGACTGTTTAGTCCTATTTCAGATAGTATAATCATTGTTTAACCCTTGAGTTGGCTAAATTAAAGTTTTGTACACTACAGGTACACTAAAAGATACTCCAAATTTTAGCTGTGTATGATCAATTTTAAGGTTAGGTGGTAGAAAGGACTGTCTAGTCCTAACCTCGCCTTAAAAATAGTCGTTTTTCATTTCATCATCTGTCAAAATTAAAATTCCTTTATTTCTTAACTAGGAGGTTTTGCTATTTTGGCACTCAGACGAATATTGATCAAAATAATTAATTCCCAATTTATGCATTTGCGTTTTCCTAAGGATGGATTTTATTAAATATCCAAAAAATTATAGAGTATCAAAATTATTGATATTTTTATTTTTGGTTTCTTTAATATGAATTAGTTTGTACATTTTACATGACTATAAAATCAAGTACAGCCAAAGTATGTGAATTCATCAACTTTTTAGTAATATGCTCTCAACTCATGTGAAACTTCCTTTCCATTTTGGGTTTTGGAGTTTAACCCTTTAGGGGAAACTTTGTTTTCGTAAAAAAAATTATCTATACATATTTGAAATCTGTATATTTTTTGAAGATTTTTCACTAAAAAAAGTTTATGACTTCCGATTTACGAGGTACAGATCGTCTAGTATAGTGGACAAATCCCCTCAGTGGAAGCGATCTTGAAACATTTTTATTCTTTTTTTATGTAAAAAGGCTAGTAAAAATGAGGGAAAACACATATTTTTAGTTTATATTCAATATTTATTAACTAGTTTTAACAAATAATACTTACATCTATCAAATAAAAAAAGTCAACACAGTAAAATTGTGTTGTTTTACGTAAAACAATTCATATAAAATATATTTTTGGAGAAAACTTAGTAAAGTATTTTTTGAAGCAGTGTCTTTTTCATCCCTCACAACTACCAGGCACTATTACACAGTTTACTTTTGGTGAAAATCGTGAAAACGATTGTTTTTTCGTGTGATACAAAGATTTATTTTGCAGTTTTTGCAAAAGAATAAAGTTTTCTTTTTGCAGCCAGGTTATTTGCATCTTGAGGCATTTGGTTTCTCATTGAATACAGGCAGATGACCTATCCCGTCATATCTAATGTCTTCTACTGGTCTTATTAAATGTTGTCTTCTCGGAGGTGGAGAAGGTGTTTGGTCATTGGACGGACGACCTCTTTTCTTTTAAGTGGCTTGACCATTCAAAATCAAGATCTCTGCAACGTTTTGGCGGAATTGAATCAATTCGAGTCTTTCAGATTTAGGTACATTCAGCTTGTTGGCATCTTTGATATACTTCAATCATGAGTTCGTGACGGCCAAATCAACAAGTGAACATTCGTAGAATCCATTTTTTGCTTATTATGAAAGTACGATAAATAGTAATAAGGAAATCAACCTTATCCACTCCTTCCATCTGTTTTTGTATCTCTTTATCACTTCTGACCTTAGTACATGGATAAATTCTTTTTTATTCTTGTCCCATCGCTTATACATGTGTCTGTATTTCCTGAGCCAATAAAGTTTGACGCCATTGTTACTATTGAATTGTCATTCCACTGAGTCATTACAATACAGTTATCACTTAAAACCTCTTCAAATACTCCTCAACCTTTTTATTTCATTACTTTGCTGGGTGAGAAGCAAGGCTTACAAAAACATAGATTTATTGCTGTCCCAGTGGCATAAATTTTTGTCTGACCTAAAAGTTGGAGAAGTTAGTAAGAGTTCAAATAGTTGTCAAAATAAAAATGAATATTGGGGACTGTGATCCTTTCAGCCAGATGCATTACAACATTAGACCCTGACCTATTTTCTTGTGAACCGGATCAAGTTCAGTAGTGTTGCCCTGATATATAGCAAAATCGTACACAAGACCGCTTTCACCACAGAATATGAAAATTTTCACAACCCATTTTGTTGGTTTGTTTTTTATGTATTGTTTGCAACTAAGCTGTCCTTTAAACAGTACCATTTCCTCATCTATACACAGGTTGGGCTCGAGTTGAAACTGATCTACAAGTCTGTTTGTAAGCATAGGTCTGGCTGGTCATCCTGTCCATCGCTTACACCAATGGTTGAAACATTTGTTGAGGAATTGTAACCAGGAACTACCCCCATGACGGGGTCTTCATCTGTGGCCAAATCTCCATATAGTTCATCTTGAACTGCGGCTTCAATATCCTCTGAAAATAAACATTGAATTGTAGTCATAGGCTATAAATTAAAACAAATAGTTAACATTTGAAATTTCTTAATAGCCTACTGAGTAAATAGCCCAGGCCTTTTCTAGCCCAAATAATTGTTAGCTCAAATAGAATGCTATAAAATCGTAGAAACTTAACAGAAGTTATGGTTATTAGTTTTGTTTATTATAAGGCCAAAGTTATAAGGCTTCTGAGTTTTTCAATAAAATGTTCTTACCTTCAGCTGCTGCCAGTTCATTTTTGTCGAAATAATCTTCCAGGTCTCCAATTTCTGATAAATGTCCATCGTTTATTAGATTTAAAACTGTATCATTATCAATAAAACACTCTTGCAAACCTCGAAACATGTTGGTAAATGCAAGTACACAGGGAGAAATGTTTACATTCTGTTCTAGATTAGCGCAAACAAAACTGACAAGAAAATTAGCTAAATACGTTGAGGGGATTTGTCCACTAAACTGGACAGTACATTGAAGAGCTAAATGACATTTGTTATTGTAAATAAGATGTAACAATATTATTTTTTAAGTCTCTCATGCCTTTACGAAGAGCACAATATTTGTTATAGGACGCACAAATATTCATTTAAAATCATTTTCGTGCTTTGAAAGTTGCAATGTCATGATTGTCAACTGGAAAGCATGATGCCAACAACAAAATATTTCTGAATAATTGCAAAACTACCCAACAGAGAGAAACACTGCTCAGAGCAGTACAGAGATGCATCTGTGTGGTTTAATGTGCACTACAGCGGAATACAGGCTGTCCAACCATGGAAAATAAATGTTTAAAGTATCGTCTACTACAGTGGATTCAATAGGGTGGGAAAATTATTCCTATAGTACAATATCATAAATACGTCTCGTGACGGGCCCTACAGCGCCTTAACATAGCACCAACAGCCAATAAAGACACTGATTAATTGTTAAATGATATTTGAAGTATCGCGCTATAGTTTTCCTTTTATTAATAGCTTTATGTTTATTTTTTATTGTCTGATTACTAGCTCGGTTAACCAGAGGTTCGTTTAATCAGGGCTCGGATAACCAAGATTCTACTGTAATGGGGGGTTTTTTTTATTTTTTTGCAAAGGGGTAAGTACGAATAATTCACTTTTTTTTTACTGGTAGCATTAAATCTTCTCAACTATGTGGCTTCACACTGAAATAAATTGGCTTATATTGAAACATGTGGTGCATTAATCTCTGGGTGCAAATAAAAGATCTATTGATTTTTAATATATATTTATAGGACATTATGCTGTGACTTGCTACAAAGCCATTTCGGTTCCCAGTAAGGTCATAAAATAACATTTTACTCCTGTGCCACTTATGTTGTTCAAAAGCTTTGTTAAATCGTTAGTCCAATGAGCCTACAAAGCAAAAGTGAGCTCATCTAAGCAAGCAGGGGAACTGTTTTAATGGACATCTCTTTCAACTAAAAGCCATAGGACATTTTTTTAATTCTTTAACTTTGCCGGCGTGGTGGCTCAGTGGCTGAGGCTTCAGACTGCAGAGGGCAATTTCCAAGGTTCGAATCCCCATTGAGCCAACGGTCGGTACTTCACTTGTTGAGTAAAGTTCATGCACAGGCCTGTAGGCTCATGTCAACTGGTGTGTGAAGTTTTAAAATAAATAAAAAATTATTACTTTCCTGGGAAAGTTTGTAAGAGCTGTCAGAGTTTGTGTAAGACACTGACAAGTAACAATAGCAAGGGTTAAAAAGTGTATTTAGGCAACCAAAAATACCAAACTGTCTGCAGAACAATCATTCTAGCAGTAACTGACATAATACTACACTTTGTTACTAGTTACAAACAACAAACTCTATTTGAAAATTAAATCTTAAAACCTCTTTAATCGTCCAGAACTAAAGATTCATACATACAAGGTATTAGATCAAAAGTTAAATGTACGTGTTCTCATATCTTCTTAATATATGTTGATATTAAAGTAATTTCTACAACATTTATAGTATTTTAACTTTATATTTGCAATTGTTGAAAACTGTGCATTACAAGTAAAATTATGTTAAATGGTTCATTTACAAAAATCTGTGCTAACTCAAGGGTTGTTGTATTTTAAGTAATTTAATTAATTGATTTCAGGTTTGTTTTTTGTTATCATACCAAAAGCTACAGTATTAGATCTAAGTGTATCAAGCCATGTATGGTGTTGAATGATTGTAAATACTGTTCCAAGATTCACTGCCATTTTTGACTGACTAATGTTTAATATGGGAGTTTGTTAGATTCGAATGTGCGTAAATGGGTTGAATGCAATTGAAATGGCAGTAGTTTACATCTCCGTCGATTTGTTCAGCCCATAGTACTGCAAAAAGAATGTACAATAGCGTGTTTGTGTACTGAATTATTTATACTATCTTCGTAATCTGTCAATTGATTTCTTCATTTTTCAATGTTACATTAAGACTTAAAATATGAGTTTTATTAATATTTGTGAATCTTGGGTTTTAAGTATTTTTACAAAGTTCAATTTGTATTGCGATTTTGCTCTTTCTCCAAACTCCTGATACAAAATTGTTGTGCTTCATTACACGCTCTGTTCTAATGTTATGTTCTTTGAATAATGAATAGATAATAGACAGTTTAATCATTTAGTTTTTGCCAAGTTTCATATGCTTAGTCCGCAAGACTGATTTGGTACAAAATTGTGTGCTTATAAATTGAGAAGATATTCAACTCTGGTAATATTTCTATGTAAATATACATCTTGACTTAATTGTCACCATCTAAAAATAAAATCATTCAATCAATATTGCTAAGGTTATCCAAATTTAACACTGTCATATGTTGTGCAGCTTATCTTCATGTTTTATTAATGAATGACTCTCTTAAACATTTTAATTAATAATGAAATATCAATGATTAAGGTCAATGAGAAGCAAGCCACAGCTAATCTTTAAACATTATATCATATATCATGAAATACATTGTAAACTCTCCTTAAGATTCTTAAAAAATCATTGGAATCTAAACATTTTATTACTTTAAACATTTTTTTTTTTTTTTGGAATCCATGAATACACAAAAATCATGAATCCAGATAACATGTACCTCTGCATTCATTATCAAGATCATGTCGCTCTGTAAAGTAAAGTAAATGTTAACACAATTAACGCAACTATCATAAATTATGAAGACATTATTTACCTTACAAAGACTACATTTTATATAGACTGTTAAAATACTAGACACAGATTTTAATACAAAACTGTACTACACGAAGAAGAAAAAATTAATACTTGTTATGTCATGCCTAAGTCGTTAATGCAAAACAAACAAAAAAAAAAATACATCTTTACTCTTTTTTTCTGCTTTAAAAACTTAACTCTATTTCACATCAGCTGCAGGGCTGTGTGTGAACTGAGTAAGTGAAGCACTGTAGTTATTGTTTACTTGTTATTATTGTGAGGTCCAAGGTTCGAACCCCCACTAAGCCAAATTTTGGTACTTCACTCATTGAATAAAGTTCACGAACTGGCTTGCAAGTCCATGTGAACTGGCGAGTGAAGTTTTATTGTAAATAAAACAACTAATTACTTTTAATTAAGTAACAGTTAAAGAAACCATGAGCTCAGTTGGGGCTTTAAATTTGTATCCCACAGTCCAAAGGTCATTCTCGTGGAGGTCATTAAAAAAGCTTAGTGAGAAGGGTATCAGAGGGACCAACATTTTAGCTTGCATTTTGAACAGTGAAAAGGAGTCCAGTGATCTATATCTATATACACACAGATGACTAATCAAAATTGTTTAAATTATAAACTGTATTTTTTTCAATTATAACTCAAAAAATGTATTTAAATAAGAGACACTTAATCATCCAGAGTTTATTAAAAAAAATGACGAAAAATAGCTAAGATTGAGCTATAGATTATCTGTAGTTAGCTTAGCTTTGGAGTACCCAACTTCTACACTCACTCTTCCAACCATGATGACCTGATATGTTATTAAAGCCAACTCACCTATGCATCTGTAGAATCAGTTATTCTTTCGGCTCCATCCGGTAATTTTCGGATGCATTCACCACTAGTACTTAGCAATTCTGGACCTTCTTTATTTCACCTTTGTGCTGGCACAGTGCTTGTTTTAGTCCGTTGGTGATATGTCAAACGGCGGAAGTGCTGTTTTCTCCCTACACATTTTTTGTTAAGAATGTTGTTAGATACAACATTTTAATTAATCAACTGAAATCAGTGACTTTAACAATAAATGGAGCAAATAACTACAATGATTAATTATAGAATTAAAGAAAACCCGTTTTAGCTCATTGTATTTTAATGATGAGCTGGAAATAGTTCAGAAGAGCTGTTCATATCCACCGACTATACATTTTATAACTTGGGTATCTGAGAAATCTCAACCCTATAATAAGCACTTTACTGTTTATAATTATGAATATTATCATAACTGTATGCTTGGAAGTGAATATTTATCAGAATTATTTTGTTGGCCTTGTCTTTTGTTTTTAAAATGATTTGGGCTATAACACGCAATTATAATCTGATTGGACTTACAGAATTAGCTGCCACGAAAAATCCAACATTTTTCTTCATTATATTGTAGATTTGTATAATTTTGATAATTAAAGAGATGACGAAGGCCCTTACATAACCAACAAGTAAACAAAATAATCGTGAGATATTAAAATGGTTAAGTGATACATGCTTTTTTGCCAAACAAGAGCTTTCCTTTCATAGACATGATCTTCTGGAGTTGTTTGCATCGTGCTTAGTGTACTCATTTCGCCGCTATCTCTCGTAATTGGAACAATGATGGACGGCGGCAAAGCATATGGTGCAGAATCGGCATATTAGTCTGCCTCGTGTGTGTCTGACCGAACATTCACTCTGAGGCAGTGATGACCAAGCGAATACATTACGATTTACCATTGATTTTGAACTGTGTTACATGTTTAATTTCATTGGATGTATTGAAAACCTCGAGTTTTATCTTATGGCAAGATGAGGTCCAGTAACTATCCACTCAAACCTGACATCCATTAGTGCTCCTTGTATCATCTTCATACTACACTAAACTACTCATCTGCTGACAAGATTCCTAGACTTTAAACTCATGTACAACATTTGATAGCTTAAACATAATCCTTCATACAAATGGCTTGATGGTTGACTCATTCAACTGACTGCTCCAATCTCTTTAGCTGTTGAATTGAATAATATAGTCAATTAACCGCTATTCAATATTTAAACATTTTAATGCAATTGACTTTTCCTATATAATATAAAATCCTAAATTTAACTAATATCTTATAATGTTTTTTGTTTGTAGGAATTAATACAAGTAAAACGTTTCACATATGTAGGTAGTTTTATTGAACTTCATAATATTAAGATAATCAATCAGTAAATGTTGTTTACCATCCTCAAACTTAAAACGTATAACTTTAAATAAATCAATTCATCGAATGCATAGTTGTATTATTATTTTAATTCCATTGTACACCCTATTTTAATATAATTGTTGTGTTAGGAATAAAAACAGCCACCTGTAGATTTCATTTAGTGGTAGAATAAGTAATTTATATTTTAAAAGAAAATGTAACTGTTTCCCTCAACAAGGAGTAAATTAATCAATACAAAATATTTAAATAATAAATACACATGATATAATTTTAAGCAATATTTTAACAAACACGTCTGCAACTATGTACCAACTCTTTTACCTTCAACCAGAGTTGAATCTAGTCAGATACAGACTTGAATATGGTAAGAAAACTAACCACAAAAACATTTCATATTAGAGACTTTGAAATATAAAGACTGATTCAGGAGCTGAGCTAATATTTAGAAATTAATAAAAATGCAAAAAGTTAAGTAGTAAACACATTTTAATGTGATGTCGATTGGTTTGTTTTTATTGTTTATGAAATTTTGTTAGACTTGTTTACAATATTTAGTTAATGTCCAGAAAAAGTACAAATTAGTCATCCAAATGTCTTTACATTGTTGCCAGGCATCGCCTTAATTGATAGCTGCAGTGGCAACAGTGCTGGGCTGGGTGACTGATTTTAGTCACTCACTGTAAGATGTTTCTCTAATTACGATAGGGCCAGTGGGGACACTCACGTACTGTTCAGTGTAATAAGAAATAATTACTCTAGTATATAATTTTAAACAATATAACTAATTATTTTAGTTAAGAATTAAAATAGCAACATTTCTGAGTCGTTTTAAGAAAACCTGTTCTAGAACCTGTAACAAGTTACATATAAATTATTTGATTTATTATAATTACCACTCTATAAAACAAAGTTGTTAATCATGAAATAAGCATAAATTATTATTATTATTTGTTTGACTTTATTAATTAATTACTTACTTTTGTAACATATCACATATGATTATGTTTATAGTAAATTTATTACAACGAACGTATATATTTAATTGTATTTTTTTAATATTTAAAGATATATATATCAGTATGTATACCAATACTATATTTAGTGTAATTTGAGTTACTTATTTTTTATTTACCAAAAAGGGCATTTAAGTATCTGATTTTTAGATTAATCACTTAGTTCTTGTGTAAATAAATGTTGTGTATTAATTTTTAAAGTATCGTTTTAATTCAATTTATATTTGATGCTTACTAAAAAGTGTTATCAAAACTATTAGTGAATGGACCGTTATTATGTGTACATATAATTACAAAAATGTCTGTAATTTTATCAAATATGTACTGTTACGAACGATCAAAAAAAGTGTAAAACACATTACTGAAATATAAATAGCATAAAGAAATTTTATTTTAATTTTATAACTGTTTATGAAATCACACCAGGTATCACTGCCAATCCCATTTCTGTACAAAACGTACTGTAAATACCGAGGTGGAGCCAGAGTGGATTACTGTGATGATTGTTTCAAGGTTTTTGCTTGTCATCTCTGTTTTTACTGTGTCGAAAGTAATAAATGTGGAGAGTCATCTTTTAAATGTGCGTTATTTTTCCCCAGTTCAAAACCAAATTATATTTTGTTCTTGAGGCATTTACAATTAAAATTCAGTTGATGCACTAATATCTGCCGATCACGGAACCGATACTGTGTTAGATCACATAGAATGTCTAGATTACAGAGAGGCTATATGTAAACATATGCTATGTGTACTGTACGTACATTAAATAAAGCTTCGGAGATACAATACTGCACGCTGTGATCTTAAAATGCAAATACAATGCAGAAGGACTGTTTTAATTGTTAAAATGTAATGAATAAACATGAAATATAACTAAGGGACCTACAGTTTTACGTGGCATCTGAATCACGGTAGTATTGGTAAGATTTTCAGCTAACTGACGAGCCTGATACTTAGTTCTCTTACACACACAACATCCGGACCCTCACTAGCACTCAACATGGACACACTTCTCTAGTAGTGACCATGTCGATGGTAACCACTGAGCAGACACTGTATCAGTATTAAGAGGGCTGAGTAAAGAACCTACAATCTCCACAACACTTTGACCCCATGTAGCTGGGTTACAGTGCTGGCTATTGTTGGAAAACAAAACTGAAAATTAAATTATTAACAAAATCACATTATAATCAAAAACAATTTTAGGTTAGGTTAAAGGGCACTAGGCCAGGAATTAGTATATTAGAGAGATAGGACATCAGCAAACTTATCTTAAAAGACAAGTTCACTAACATCAGAGTAGTAGTCACAAACACAAAATACACAAAATCTCACAAATTTTCAACACCACTGGCATTTTCTTACTGAAATACTGCATCTACACCTGAGTGTTGCTCTATGGATGTACACCCCCCACCACAGCCACCTACCCAGCAATAGTGGAAGTCATTTCAGTGTCTCTCTCTCTCTCCCTCTACTCACCTGAAGAAAATGCCAGTGGTGTTGAAAATTTGTGAGATTTTGTGTATTTTGTGTTTGTGACTACTACTCTGATGTTAGTGAACTTGTCTTTTAAGGTAAGTTTGCTGATGTCCTATCTCTATAATATACTAATTATAATCAAAAAGTTATGTCAGTACCTAAATAATGAAATAACTAAAACTGGAATGCTGTCAAGCTAATTCTGACTGTGTAATATGCTTGGACACTTTCCGCCTTTGGTTGTCGTTCGATTTGCACAAGAAAGAATAATGTATAACTGTATGAAATGCCTCAATGTAATTGGGTCTATTACCTGTATTGGAGCATGCAAATAAGATAAATAAATTGGAACACAAATGTAATGCATATTATATTTATGGTACAGAGCCTCATTCTTGCTGCAAAGCAGATATCTGATCTTGCATGTGTAAATAGGAGTTCAATGTAAATTTACACTCAATTCAAACATGGGACGCTAGCTCAAGTGGCGACAGGCGGCTAGAAATGAGCCAGCTGTAGGTTGCCTCCTCCTACCACTAGAAATTGGAGAAGGAGCCGCTGCCCCCACTCGCTGTGCGCCAGATGATGTGTCCTTTTGTTTTTCTTTTCGAGTTGGCAAGTTAATAGCTGTTATATTTTTCTGTGCGTTTTAATACATATTAATATTGTATTATCATGCTTTCGTACTGCGTGGCCTACTGCAAGAATTATTTTAACAAGAACTCAGGATTATCTGTATATACGTAAGATGAAATAACCTAAATCTATTTATTTAATAATATATATATAAATTAATTTGAACCGTGATAAAATAGAAATTATATCAGATCATTTTCCATTTCAGAGGAATGAGTATTTATTGGCAGGTTAGACGATTATTGGACATTTAAAATCATCTTAAAGTGTAACACATTTGTCATAGGCCTGGTTCATAACGTGCTTTTCGTATTTAGGTAGGAATGTTTTTAATTTATTTATTCTTTACTTTTTTAATCAGTATAGGGTTATTAAAAGCAAGTGATTATTGACTGTCAAAGACGTTTCTTCCATTTATTTAGAAAATTATTGATCTTTCTCATGTAATTCAGATTACACAAACAACTTAGTCTTATTAGTTATGTAAATAGTTCCACTTTTATCGCAGATTTCCAAAGGATCCAGAGCTCAGTAAAAAAATGGATTATAAGCAACAAAACGGAAAGGATTTATTGTTTCAGAGACATCAAGGCTTTGTAGTGCACACTTAGATGAAGATGTATTTGAAGTTGGTGAACTACGAAGGTGGCTAAAGAGGGGAGTGTTTCCTACTTTGTTTGACTTTCCTCCTCTTTTAAAAGTCAAAAAAAAGAGGACCTGCCAAAAAAGAAGGGTCATCAATAAGGTATGTACTAAATTATTAATTTATCTATGGATTTATTTAAGGTGAAAACGTTATTTCATTTACAAAAAAATAACGCCTTTACCTCGCTTTATACATTTTAGAAAACAATTATCTGCATTATCAATGCTAATGATATTTTACAATATATTACCGTAAGTAAGTAAGCTCCATAACGGCTGTTAGGAATACTAGAGAGTAATTTGTCTGGTTTTTCTTTAAGTTTCTTTGTTTTATTGCAGTTTCAAGAATAACCATACGAAAATGAGGACCCCATTAATGAAAACTTCAGTTAACAAACCGAGTTTTTAGATCAAAGTAGAAGTTCACCCATTCCGAGCACACGCAGTGAGGAACCAAAAACCGTAAGTGTGTCAAAACTATGAACTAAACAAAAATAATCAACTGTTTTATTTCCAAATTATGCTTTATGAGTTTTCAAACTAAGATTGGTTTATTTTTTACAGACTAACACATCTCCAAATAAGAAATTACTTCCAACATTTTCTCCAACTATGGTTAAGATGCGCAGGAAGATTAAAACTTACAGCAGAGGATTAAACGAAGGAAGAGGAAAATAAATACTCTTAAAGAAATTATTGTAGTTTTAATAGATAAATGTAAAGCTTTAGAACGGCTGTTAGAAAATAATACTAGAGAATAATTTTCCTGGTTTTTCTTTAAGTTTCTTTGTTTCATTGCAGTTTCAAGAACTACAGAACGAAATTGAGGACCCCATTAACGAAAACTCCAGTTAACAAACCGAGGTTTAGATCAAAGAAGTTCACCCATTCCGAGCACAAGCAATGGAGAACCAAAAACCGTAAGTGTATCAAAACTATGAACTAAACAAAAATAATCACCTTTTTTATTTCCGAATTATGCTTTATGAGTTTTCAAACTAAGATTGATTTATTTTTTACAGACTAACACATCTCCAAATAAGAAACTACTACCGGCATTTTCTCCAACTATGGTTAAGCTGCACAGGAAGATTAAAACTTTACAGCAGAGAATTAAACGAAGAAAGAGGAAAATACTCTTAAAGAAATGATTGTAGTTTTAAAAGATAAATGTAGAGCTCCAGAACAGCTATTAGGAATACTAGAGAATAATATGTTTCTTTTTTCTTTAAGTTTCTTTGTTTCATTGCAGTTTCAAGAATCACAGTACGAAAATGAGGACCCCATTAACGAAAACTCCAGTTAACAAACCGAGGTTTTAGATCAAAGTAGAAGTTCACCCATTCAGAGCACACGCAGTGAAGAACCAAAAACCGTAAGTGTGTCAAAACTATGAACTAAACAAAAGTAATCAACTTTTTTATTTCAAAATTATGCTTTATGAGTTTTCAAACTAAGATTGATTTATTTTTTATAGACTACCACATCTTCAAATAAGAAATTACTACCAACATTTTCTCCAACTATGGTTAAGCTGCACAGGAAGATTAAAACTTTACAGCAGAG
>JAQJVL010004888.1:0-40390 GCA_035578905.1 Stictocephala bisonia
TCTAGGACTTACTATGACTAAAACTTTGGGTTGGACTGATCATGTTACGTTGGTATGCAGTAGGGTGTTTGCTGGCATTCATAGTCTTAAACGATGTGCTTCCTATCTGCCATTTTCTGTGAAAGTGATGCTAGTAAAAACTCTGGTTCTGCCTCATTTCAACTACTGTGACGTGGTGATCAATGATATGACTGTTAAGCTCTCGGACAAGCTTCAAAGAGCACAGAACTTCTGCATTAGATTTATATTCAATTTAAGACGGGATGATCATGTTTCTCCTTTCTACAAACAGTTACGGATGCTCAAACTAAAACAATTTCGTGAATACCACATCCTTATTCTTGTGTTCAATATTTTAAACACTAGATCTCCTGAATACTTGTCCGAGCGTTTCAAGTTCATCTCCGAAATCAGTACCAGAAATACACGTCAGGGAGCCTCCCTACTATCAGTGCCTATTCATTACACCACTCTCTATAGCAAATCTTTTACCCTTTCTGCTTGTCGTTTATGGAATTTGCTCCCTGATAACATCAGGACCATTGATAAGCGCGCTCGTTTCGGGTTGGAGGTAAAGGACCGGCTTCTGCGGGGCTGGTAGGGGTGGGTGGGGGTTGCGGGGGCTGTGGTTCATGAGTGATTTGTATGTATGTGGAATGTATGATATTAGAAATAATTAATTTCTGAATATTGATTTATGTCTTTATTATTTTAATATCAGTAATATTCTTTTGCCATTTTTATCAATAAAATGTTAGATCTAAGTTATTGTTTTTGTTTAAGAATATACAAGTAGATATTTAAGAAACTGTAAAATTTACTGTATATATTTCATATAGTTGAAAAAAACAACATATTTTTGGAAATAAGGTTGAGTGGAAGAGAGGACTTAATAGTCCTAACTCCGCCTAATAAAGACAAATTTCATTTCATTTCATTTCTCTCTCTCTCTCTCTCTCTCTCTCTCTCTCTCTCTCTCTCTCTCTCTCCCTCTCCCTCTCCCTCTCCCTCTCCCTCCCTCCCTCCCTCCCTCCCTCCCTCCCACCCACCCACCAGAGCCAGTCACCAGACTAATAAACATTTAAAAACACATTAACAATGTCTAAATAAAATACAATCTAAAGTACAAAGTTCTTGTGTCTTAATGTTTAAATTTTGATCTCCTGTCACAGAGCCAAGACCAGGTTTCGTAAACATTTAACACATGCTTCTCTGATTATAATAATAATAATAATAATTCATTTATTTGCCGTCAAATTGTTTACAATTATGGACAATGTCAAATCATCTTAATTTTAAACTAAACTAAGTTTAAACATTTGTTCAACATTAAAAAAACAAAATAGATAAATGAAATACAATATATATTTTAATAATGTCTTATGACGTAATAAAAGGTTAGAAGTCAATGTGGTTCAGAGTAAAAAATTCATCTACAGAATAGAAGGGGTTTCCAGGAGCCATATGTAAAACTTAGTTAAAAATTGTTTTTGACTGTACTTCAAAACCAAATGGGAAAGGAAATTGTATACTTTCAAGCATAATACCACATGGCTATCAAGAGACTTTGTCAATCTAGAAAAGTGTATTGATGTGTTCAGTTTCTGTCTGGTGTTGTGAGAATGATTTTTGTAATTAAAATGTAGCAAATGAGGATTTTGAAAAACATAGGAAATGAGATCGAATAGGTATAAATTAATAATAGTTGGAATTTTCAAATACTGGAAAAGGGGTTTGCAATGTTCAAATAAACTTGATTCTGAAACTACTCTAATTGCTTTTTTTTGGATAACTAATATTTCCTTAATTCATTTTGAATTCCCCCAGAAAATCAGACCATATCTAAAAATAGATTGGAAATAAGCGTAATATGCTATTTTTACATAATTTATGGTAACACAAGATGTTAAACGCCTTAAGAGGTAAATTACTCTTGACAGCCTTTTGGATATATGCTCTATATGTTCATTCCAATTTAGATTCTGGTCAATGAAAACACCCAAAAACTTAACACTAGATGAGAAGTTGTTGAGGCAATTATAATTGACTGAACCTGATCTCACGCTAAACAATATATTTTTTGTCTTATCATTATTTAGAAGAAATCCATTGGCCTGGAACCATTTGGATGCATTCATAATAGTGTTTTCAGATAGTAATTTAATTTCTTCTATGTCTTTACCAATGTTGACAAATGTTGTGTCGTCAGCGTACAATATAGTAGAAGATGCAGACAAACATTGAGGGAGGTAATTTATGCATATTAAAAATAAAAAGGGTCCAAGTACGGACCCTTGGGGAACTCCACAATGTAAAGAGACTTCATTCGACCATTGGCCATTTATAAAAGTTTTTTGTTTGCGATTTGTAAGATATGACTTGAAAAAATTTAGAGGTAACCCGTTCACACCATAATAAGATAATTTTTTGAAAAGGTCGCTATGATTCACACAATCAAATGCTTTGCTCAGGTCACAGAAGGTGGCCTGGGCAAGATTTTTATTTTCAAACGTTTGAATAATAGTTCTAATAAGACTGTCAATTGCATTTTATGTAGATTTGCCTTCAAGTACATATTCATACAAAAGATTAAATGAAGACAAGCTAATCACCCATGAAAAGAACGCAATAGGTAGTCATTAACTTAGTGATCTATTGTTTGAACTTAGACTCTGTAATCACATTACGGATCATTTGTGTCGATATGAAATACTCCGTCGAGTATGCATTTGTGGCGAATATTCTGTCAGGAAAGATTAAAACGACCTATGGTGTCCCTCAGGGATCAATTCTTGTCTGTTCCTTTTCCTCATCTATGTCAACAGGTTGAACTCATCGATCCAGAATGGAATGGTGATTCAATATGCTGACAACACGACTCTGTAACAGATCTAAAACCATCAATGACCTTGAATTCCAAGCATTTATGGAGGTAAACTCACGCATTGAGAATGAAGTCAAATTTGATCAGATTTTCCTCCGACAACAGGACCATGACTATCGAACTGTTGTAATGGCTGATGATGCTCCTCTGGAAGAAACAGAATCTGCCAAGGTCCTTGGGATGTTTCTTGATCGAGGTCTGACCTGAGACCACCACATTGATTACATCTGCTCTAAGTTAGCTTCCGGAGTATTTGCTTTGCGTAAGCTTGCAACATTTTGTTCTTTGGGAGTTTTGAAAACTGCCTATTATGGACTTATATACCCGCATTTGTCGTATGGTCTGCAACTATGGAGCAGCTGCTCTAAATACAAATTCGAAAGAGTGGTTAGAATGCAAAAGAAAGAGTCGTGTAAAAATGCCATCAGGGAGCTTGAATTGTTGACTCTTCCCTGCCTTTATATTCTGGAGATCACCTTGTACTGTCGTTTCAAGTGTGATTTGGTCTAGGGTAGAGACATACAAAACTAGGAGCTGGGTAACACAAAATAATGGTATATTACACCTGCCATCACAAGCTGGAATCAAGTTTATTAATAAACTTCCTAAAGGTATTAAACAGATAAATGACCCCAAAAAATGTTAAACTCGACTAAGACACCTCCTGGTGTTGAGGGCATTGTACTTGATTGATGAGTTCATGATGTGTCACTGGAATGTAAATTAACAAAACCAATACTTAATTCCTCTGCTAATATCCAAACCACAAGTTTTACTTGCTAAAACAAAATATGTAATATCTTAATGTTAAATTTTATTTATTATCGTGTATCTATTTATTATTAATTATTATTCATGTAACTAGTTTATATAAAATATTCTTGACAATTGTAATGCAATTATTGTTAATTGTTCACTACAATAAAGATTTGAATTTGCCATTCCCCACTTAAATTTCCAGTAGTTGCATCTTCCCACTGCCGTACGAAAGCATAGTCCATTCCTTACAAGGCAGGTTCATTCCACTGATAACAACTGTAGGCCTTGATACCAGAGACTTGTTTCGACCGTCATACATATATCAAGTTAACGCCCAGTTTGTTTTTGGCGAATATTCACTTAAGAATAAATGGGAAGAAGAGGTGGTTTTCTAAATTTGTCACCCTTCACGTTGTAGAATATCTTGCAAAATGGGGAGTTCCGTAGTAGATAGGATATTTTTAAACTCTGAGAAGTGCCTCTTTGCGTCTTTTATCTGGAGGAGCTATGTTGCACAGCACTAGAAGAGGGGTTGTAATGAGGGAAACCCTCTTGTACATGTGTAATTTTAAGCCACGTAGAAGCATAATATTCAGCAGTGGAATAAACCAGATACAAAGCTGTATTACACAAAACTTGCGTTAGCTCCCAATAAAGATCCAGCAAATTTCTGCACATTGTTCTGGTTCTCACTTAAGCTGCTGTATTCTTTAGGTGACTTAAAAGAGAGATCGATCTAAACTGACTTGCAAGTACAGTGGATGCTCATTGTATTTCAGTGTATTCTAACACCATTGAAAACTATGTTCAATGTTTTATTAGCTAATCTATTACTAAGATGAATGCAGGTTACTTATGTCTTTTTGGATTGGTCTTCAGCTTCCGTTCTAACATAATTATTGAGGGTGGTTAGATCAAGTATAAGTGTTCTTTCGGTTTGTAAAAGTCCTCCATCAGCCAAAAGGAAGTCAGTTAAGAAAATCATCTGTTAAAGATTCAAACAAAGAAGTAAAGACTATTAATGATAATGTGTTGAGTGATAAAACGAACACTTCTACTTTATCTGATAGTTTACAATGTCCTTTTGACCAAAGCATTGGAATACCAGTGATTAGAACTGTGGACAATAAAAACACAATAATACGAAAGCGTACCTTTCTTCCCAAACCTAAGGTTGATTTTAAGTATAAAAATCATGTTCCTGTGTGTAAGCCTATTGAAAAGCTTGAAGAAGAAAAAGATAATAAGTTACCCCAAGAAGAAAAAAGGAAGCAGTTTATGATTTTGAAGTTGATGATAATGATGAGCCTGTTTCTAAAAAAACTTAAGAATAGAGTATATACATAAAAACCTAAACTGGGCCCTAGCGTTTTAACTATAAATAATAATAAATATAGTTCCAGTGAAAGTCTAGTAGCATTAACTCAGAAACCTACTGCTCGTAAAAAGAAAAGAGTAAAACTTCCTAAAAACAATTTAAAACCTATTAATTCTAGGACTAACTTGGCTAATATAGAAGATTCTAATTGATCCATTAGTAGTTTCATTTCATATCCACCTTCAGTGAGATTATATGACAATGGAAGCACCAACATCAACATAAGACGTGACTTAAGTGTACTACAAGAGTCCTAGTGAGAACTAAATGCAAGCAATGCAGTTTCTGGCCATATAAACTACTCCCATAATCCATGAATGCCTCTTCAGTTTCAAGCGTCAGCACCATTCCTCTTCCAAGCTCAAACACAAAACGTGAGTTAACTATACCAAAAGAATCCCAGTCAGAATTAAAACACAAGCAATGCAGTTTCTGGTCATATAGGCTTACTCCCACAATCTATGAATGCCTCAGCAGTTTCAAACGTAAGCAGCATTCCTCTTCCAAGTTCTAAAAAAAATCATCTTTTCAGGACCCACCGGTTTAATCATATTAAGCTAAAAGTACATGTGCACAAAACCTTTCTAATGCTTCTCATGACTTCCTCTAATCAACCCCTTGTAGAAGAACTTCTGCAGTCATTTGCAACAACAGTGTCTTCGCGATCCGTACGATTTACCAAACAGTATAAGGCAAAGCAGTGGTTATATTAGAAATGATCTGACAGCCAATGATTCACTGGACAACTGCTTTGGTTTTGACCACAAGAGCCGCTAATCTCTCCAATTAAAAACGAATGCCTCACAGGACATTAGTATTAGATCAACCAGATACTCAAGCCCAGTCCACACAAAGTAGTAGTTGCTTAAAGCATCTACTGTATTCCTAAAGATATACATAAGCAAAGAGTAACTGATATGTTTGACGAAGAATTGGAGGAAAAAATAGATGATTCGCTTCCATAAAACACGGATGAGTAAATAGTTGGAAGCAGCTTTACAAAGGTAAGATATATCTAGCCTTTTTCCATTGTTTACCAAAGTAAACATAAATTTATGTATGTTTTGCAAATTATGCAACATTATAAATGTTTGGAGAATTGCTAAACGTAGACAAATTTCTGATTACATCCAGATCAGCTAAGATCATATAAACAAGTATTCTTGTAGATGGATGTATATTAATCTAGTAAAAGGTATTTTAATGCCACAGTCAATCTTGTTTTAAGTAATAAGTTTGACATTTAAATTTTGTCAATTCAAATTCATTTACCTTGTAGTTCGAAGACCTCAGTATTTTTATAAAATCTCTTAAATTGAAATTATATCGATTAATCCAAATGAAATTCCTTTTAAAATATATATATTAATAGGGGTATTTTTTCAAGAAATGGCAGTATATTGCAACTGCCAATATTGGTTGAGATAGAAAACATGTTAACTTCACTCCAGCACAAGTACTATATAAGTACAAAATGTCTTCTTGTATCCATCTGGGCCCTGTTTCACAAAAGTACAAGTATTGTAAGTAATAATTGTTAAAATCCAGCACTTGTAATTACAAATTGTCCAAAACAAGTGTTTCACAAAGATTTGCATTACTTGTTGGTAACAAGAGTAATTAATTTGACTTGTCACTTACAAGTGTAGCTAACTTATTGTTGCTAACAGCTGTTGATTTGTTATTCACTTGAATAAAATGTTATTGTTTATAAATATTGAGTCGAGGTTATAAAGGTTACAGGGCAATTAATTAAACAAAATGTCAAAGAGTGTAGCATTAGCAAATAAACTATGCATTTTAAAAGAGATCAGAGATAATAAAGACACACTCTTTTTTAATTTTTCTCCAGCATTAACAAAATCTATTAAAATTAAGTGCTGGAAACAAATTTCATGATAAAAGTTGCAGTTTTGGTTTGGTAACTCCTGACAAAGAGTAGGCTTATACATGTGATGTTTTTTGGCAAAACTGCAAAAAAGCTACAATGGTAAGTACAAATTTGTTTTTATTACTAATTTATATTGTTGTTTTTAATCCAAGGCTACAAATCATATATATGATAGAAGAACACTTCAATGCAAGCATGGGCCCTTTCAACAAACTAAGCCAACATCACAAGAGCCATCAGTAGTATTATTATCTTCACTTGATGACTTCCCTCCACTATCACCACCACGAACAGTGACAGAAGACATAGTAAATAAATCTTTTTTATAGAAGACAATGTTCAAACTGTGCCATCATATGTAAACTGCAGGGAACCAATTAGAATTGGCGATTGCCAAAGTTTAAATTTACTTCAGATAAATATACAGTGTATTCGAAATAAAATTCTTGAGTTGGAACATTTTTGTGAGGAGAATAAAATTGACGTAATATGCGTTTCGGAACACTGGCTTAATGAGGGGGAAGGCAATTATTTTGTTCCACTTGGTTTTGTGCCTGCTAGTGTCAAGTATCGTAAAATTAAGAAAAACGGTGCGGTTGAGATATTGTTATAAGATAATATTAACTTTATTGAATTGGACTTGAATAAATATCATAATGAAATAAATTTTGAAATTTATGGGGTGAAATTGGAAGAATTAAATATTATCATCATTAGCCTATATCGTTCTCCGAGTAGAGACATTAAAGTTTGTTTTAGTGAATTTGAAAATGCAATTAAACAAGCTTTAAAGTATGAATGTAAATTAGTAGTTTGTAGAGATTTTAATTTGGATTTATTGCATGAAACTCAAACAATACGTCAAATTTTAATAATATTCTTAGATTGTTAAATTTGTTCCATCAACAGTTGTTCCATCGTGAACCAACTCAATACAATTCATGTTTAGATAATGTAATTGTTAACTTTCTGAGCACTTTCTACAAAACGTGTGCTTTTAATAGTTATTTTGCTGATCATTCATCAACAGTTTTTAAGTATTTTAAAGGGTCGGCTGTATAACAGAGTGTAACACATACAGAATTGCATTATGTAAGGACACAATCTGATGAACAAATTAAGTATTTCATTAATTGTCTTAAGGATGAGAAATGGAGTATGATAGAGGAATATAGGGCCGGTAAAATAAATGTTGATGAATTATTTGACAGTTTCTTTAAGACGTTTGTAAATCTATGACATTATTGTTCTCCACTTAAAAAACAAAAGTCTCTACTTAATATTAAAAAAAGATTAAATTGGTATACTTGTGAAATTTATGAATTAAAAAAGAAAATGCTAGGTTACTATGATATGTACAAGAATTTAATTAGAACTGGTTCTCTGCAGTACAATTGTGCTTATAGGTTATATGTACATTACAAAAAAGCATACAGAAATAAACTTAAAATCGCAAAGAAGAAAGCATATGAGGAACACATTCAAAATGCTCTTAATAAAATGCAAAGCAGCATGGGAATTTATAACACAGGAACATGTACCAACCCGTTCAAGGCTCACTGACTTGGATGCAGACCACTTAAATACTTAAACTATGGCTATCAAACTACATAGTTAAAAAAAACTACCTCATTAATATCGGAGCCACTTGCTTTTATTTTCACTCAATGTTTACATGAGGGGTATTTTTCTGATTTATTAAAAATTACTAAAGTCATTCCAATATTTAAGAAGGGAAATAAAAAGCTTTCAAAAAACTATAGGCCTGTTTCTATTGTACCAATATTCTCAAAAATACTGGACACTTTAATTTATCAACAATTAGCTACACATTTTTCTAGACATAATTTGCTTACTGACTGTCAGTTTGGCTTTAAAGCAAACCGTTTTACTATAACAGCAATCATGAGGTTAGTTGAACAAATCATAGAAGCGTTTGAAAATAAAAAAATGGCTGCACTAACTCTTTTTGATTTAAGTAAAGCATTTGACTGTGTTCCATTTAATTTTTTAATTGATAAATTTAGGTATTATGGTCTATCTGATTATTCAATAAAAATTATTCAGTCTTATCTTAACAATAGAAGTCAGAATGTTACAGTCAATAATAAGAACAAATCGGACTTGGGCAAAGTAACTATGGGAGTCCCATAGGAATCAGTCCTTGGTCCTTTTTTATTTATTATTTATATAAATGATTTTACAGTTGGTCCAAACATAAATTTTAATAAGATTATATATTATGCAGATTACATTACAGTAATGGGCACTCATAGTAATTTACAAGATTTAGCTCTTCTAATGAATGATGCACATAAAGGTTCTTTGGAATGGTTCACAAGTAATGAACTTTTGTGTAATAATGATAAAACCCAAAAGCTCATTTTAAGTCTCTCAAACAATGAGGAAGTTGATTCTGTTAAAATGCTAGGGATAAAAATTGATAGTAAACTTAATTGGATTTCACACATTGATTATGTTGCTACTAAAATCAGTAGGGTGTCATATTTATTTTGGAAATTGAGAGCTTTAGTATCATTTAAGTATTTAAGGATGTCCTACTTTGGTCTCTTTCAATCGCATTTAACATATGCGTTGATCATCTGGGGACACTCAATTCACGTTCATAAACTATTATTGATACAAAAGAAAGTTATTCGAACAATTTGTAGGGTTGGACCTATTGAGCATTGCAGGCCACTATTTAAAAGATTAAAAATTCTCACTGTCATAAATCTGTACATTTTGCATACATTTTACTATACAGTAAAACTAATTGTGAACAATTTACTACCAGAGAAGAAGTACATCAGTATAACACAAGAAACAAACACAAAATTGATATTCCACGACATAGATTGGCAGTAACAAGTAATTTGTTCACTTTGATTTGTGTTGTAAAATTTTACAATAAATTGCCTCAATCAGTTCAAAATTTATCTCAAAATCAATTCAAATCTAAAATAAACAATTGGCTTGTTAATAATCTCTTTTATAGCATTAGTGAATTTTTTGATAAAAAAATAGATATATTTTAGAGTGACTGGTTTTCAGTGCACTTCTAGTATAGTAGAAAATCAATTTACACATTGAATCTATGTACTGTGGGTAACTAGTATTTTGTAATGACATACCCTAATGTTATTAATATTGATTTTTAGATTTAATTTCTTCTGCAGTACTTAAGTTGTGTTTTAGTTTTTATTGTATTTATGGTACTGTTGTACTTGACGTGGCCTATTTCATGTATGTACATTGATTAATGGCAATAAATTTGATTTGATTATTAATATAAACTTATAATTATCTTTGAATGGTTTTTCTTGTATTTCAGTGCTTTTCGGATGCTTTCAATCTTCTACGAAGTTTGACAAATTTAAAATTTGACAAAAAGTCCAGTAGTTATTTTTTAGAAAACCAATTAAGTAGGCATACTCACAATGCAATTGAGATAAACGTCCTGTTATTCATTTACAAATCAGTAGGCAGAGTCTCAACTACTGTTGAGGTGCCCCAGTGTGTTTTATTTTATTAACCTCTTAACGGTGCAATTTATGGCACACACCCGAAAATTATTTTTTATTCTCACTGTTTTAACTTCATTGAGTTGTTTTGGACCACTGGCCCATTTCTGGCACTCACCTCTACTGAATGGACACCAGTGGAGTGATCTGGTGGTAACAATTTGAACTACTCAGTCACAAGTGTCTGCTAACCTCAACAAAAGTTTACTACAGAAATATCATATTCCAAGTTGTTTCAACCCTGTTTTAAGGTAAGTCTGTACCCTCATAAAATCATACCATATTTATATGCTTATAAACTATAACCTGTCACGTTTACAATGTGTGTACTTCAATTACACAGCTGTTTATGGACAAATTTAGGTTTGTGCCACATATGGGCCTCTAGGCTATAAGCATGATATTGGCCATGTAGCCTTTGTGCCTAATATGGAACCTTGGGCTGTTAATCAACTTTGTTATTTTGGTATGATAAATCTAATGAACATCGAAATATATTATATTTTGAAATATAATATAAACTATAATTTACTCTAATGTCATATAACCTTCATTGATAGGCTACAATGAATCTCAATTATTTTTATTGCCTAATAATAAACTTATGATATTTACGTAAATATGTTTTGATTTAGATGAAAAGGATGCAGGGAGTGAATTGCCAATCAGTCTTCATACCCCCTGATGACAGCGAAGACAGCTTGGCAGATGATACGGATGAAAATCTGGATTACACACCAGAAAAGAGCCAAAAGCAAAATCGCCATGTCATTTCCATTCAAGGTAAAAATTCCTTTTCGTTGTTTCAGTTTATGTGAAACCCAACACAATATCATTGTATCCCCTTCATATAAAGAACACAAATAATATACTGTTGTTTGAAATGTACTTAGGCATTTATGTAGTTTTCTTTACAGGCGAATCTTCCAACTAATCAAAATGAAATGAACTTAAGAATGTTATTTTGTTCACAGGCGGCTCATCTGACTCATCGGATCAAGAGGACGCTGAATCTGAACAGGAAGTGTCAACAGAAAGAAGTAAGAAGATGCGTAAAGAAATCCCAGTATGGTTTGATGTACCTAGAGATCAAAGTGAAACACTATTTCCAGAGTGGAATAAGGTACCTTCTGAAGATAATGAGTTAGGTTGACCAGTGGACTATTTTAAGTATTTTTTTGATACATCTATAATTGAGAGCATTGCAAATCAAAGCAACTTGTTCAGCGTCCAAAAAAATGTAAATAAGCCACTCAACACAAATGCTACTGAAATTGATCAATTTATAGGAGTATGTGCTTATATGAGTATTTTTAATTTGCCATGAAGTAGGATGTATTGGAGTTTCAAGACTTGAATTGATAAAATTGCTGATGTAATGCCCAGAACTCGATGGGAAGAAATAAAAACAAACTTACATTTCAATGACAATACTAGACAGCCTAGTTTAGATGACCCTGATCGTGACCGTTTATTTAAAATCAGACCTTTGGTAGATGCTTTGCAAGAAAAGTACAAACATATCCCGTTTGAAAATCAAATGCTTTGTGTGGATGAACAAACTGTACCATTTAAAGGTTCATCTTCTTTAAAACAATACAACCCTCAAAAACCGCACAAGTGGGGTTATAAGATATTTGTATTGAGTGATCATAAGGGCCTTATCCATAACTTCATAATATATTCTGGTCAAATCAAGCTAGTTGATGATTTTCCAGACATTGGACAAAGTTCAAATATAGTATTGCAGCTAATCCAACACGAACCAATGAATGTAAACCATATACTATATTTTGATAATTGGTATTCTTCTCCAATGTTGTTTGTGACATTGGCAAATATGGGTATTACAGCTCTTGGCACTGTACAAATAAATCGTTTTCCAGGTCTAGAATTTTCTTCAGACAACAATATGAAGAAGAAAGGTAGGGGCTCTGTAGAGGAAAAGGTGTCAGAAATTGATGGTGTACCTATTAGAGCCATCAAATGGTACGATAACAAAGGTGTAGTAATAGCAACAACCTTTCATAGCTGCGAACCACAGAGCACCATTGAACGTTTCGATAGAAAAATGAAAACCCATTTAGAAGTTAAGTGCCCACGACCTATCACCACTTACAATAAGTTCATGGGTGGTGTAGACCTTATTGATGGTTTAATAAGTTACTACAGAACTAAAATTAAATCTAAAAAGTATTACTTACGATTCTTCTTTCATTTCATTGACATGGCGATTGTGTCAGCTTGGCTACTCTACAGAAGAGACTGTGAAAAAGAAGGAATACGTAGGCAAAATATTATGGATTTATTAGAATTCAAAATAGAAGTGGCCGAATCGTTATCTAAACAAGGGAAAGACTTAACGAAGAGAGGGCGGCCTTCTACTTCTGCATCATTTATTGATCATGAACAGGACAACAAAGAACACAGGGGACCAGCCAAGCCAATCCCTACACCAATAGTACGCCGTGACAGTGTTGGACACTGGCCGACATACACAGATGAAAGGCAACGTTGTAGGCACCCTTTTTGCAAAGACAATTCTTATATCAAGTTTGCTAAATGCAATGTTCATTTATGTATTAAGAAAGTTAAGAACTGTTTTGTTGATTTTCATAAATAAACACTTCCAAACAAAAAAATAAAGTTCCATTATAAATTAATCTTTGTTTCATTTTAATCCCAAAGTGCCAAAAATGGAACAAACCAAATATGTACAAATTATCCGTAGTGGACCACTGTGCCATATATGGCACCAAGCCATATTTCTTAATCCAACTTATTTAATTTTTTTTTACCTGCATATATATGTTTATTTGATTGTTAATAATATATTTTTCAGTAAATAACATTTTTATTTGAATAATTTCTTGTACCAGAGTATTGAGAGGTTAAGAATATAAGTTTTTAGAAATGTTTTAAAAATTCATAGATTTATTTCACTGCAGTAATTCATATGTTAAGCTATTATTCCAAGATTAATTTTATTGCTTTTTTAACTTGTCTGTTGTTTTTCAGAAAAAAATCGATAATCACAGGAAAACTGGATGAGGAGGTGCCCAGGTGGAACAGACTCAAAATTTACTGAAATGGATAATGTCATTTTAGATATTATTGGCTGTGACAGCCCTTTAGTCACATCACTGAATGTTTTGAAACTTGGGAAAATATCAGTGAGAATGTCACTGAAACTGCTGAATGTTATGTGAAAACTAATAATGTAATGACATCAAGTAATGATGGCAACATGAATGAAATTAATCTTGACCATGGTTCCATCAACAAAAACTCTAATTAAACGAAAACCTTTGCAGTCAACAGTACAGGATGATAAAATTGTTGAGTTAAAAAAGAAAAAAAAATTATATTACAAAATGACATTCTAGAAAAAAAATTGTTTAAAAGCACTTCAGATTTTAAAACTTGAACGTGAATTGCAGATCCCTCCATCAACATTTACTTAATCTTTTGAAAAAACCGCTGTATTGGATATGAATGATTTAGTTTCAAATGAAAATAATTCTTAATAGTAGGGGAGAGTGGGCCACAATGGAACAAAAATTAGGAAACAATTTTTGTTTTTTTACCTGTTTGCTTAACAACTTCAGAAGACAAATGTACTTGAAGAACAACCTTTTCTGCATACATTACATATATTAGCTTTTTTGTATTCATTTGATAGTTGGGAAGAAATTAAAACCTCCATTGAACATGATTTATTTTTGTTGAGGACATGGTGTAACAGCAATGCAATGACCGTCAATGTTTCAAAGACTAAAATTCTAAATTTTGATTTATTTGGCTTTTCTTTTGACTATAATTATAAATATCATTCATTTTCATGCTTAGACGTAGACCACTGTAATTGTGAAAAAATCGAGCAAGTAGACGAAGTAAAATATTTGGGGATTTGGCTGGATAGTAAAGTGAGTTGGAAAGTTCATATAAGTAAACTTCATGCAGAGTTAAGAAAATCTATTAGAACATTTTATTTTCTGAGTAATATATGCGATGCTTCCTTTTTAAGGACGTTATATTTTGCACTTGTAGATTCTCGTTTGCGATACGGAATCGAGTTTTGGGGTGGAACTCATGATTATTTATTAAATAAGATTTTTGTTACACAAAAGTATTTTATTCGTATAATGTTATTTAGAAAACCAAAAGATCACACTGAACAACTATTTAAACAACTTAAAATATTAACAGTAAAAAATCTGTTTATTTTCAAAGTTCTTCAAACGTTTTACAAGATGAGTGGTAACACTGGTACAGTCAATTTATTCTATCAAACAAGAAGTAGAACACAACAACATTTTATCAGACCTCGTGTCAATAAAGTATTTTTCTCTAAAACATTTTTGTTTTTAGGCCCAAAGTGTTTCAACTTGTTGCCACACGAAATTAAACAATTAAACAGGTTTAATTTATTTTCAAAAATGCTAAAAAAGTGGTTAATTAATATTACAGATATCAGCACACTTACATCTATAGTTTGTTAATTTACTTTGCAATAAAACTTATAATTTATGTATATATATATATATTATAAATGAATGGTATATATATATATATATATATATATATATATATATATATATATATGTGTGTGTGTGTGTGTACTTCTAATAGGTTATTTAAGTAGGTTACTTTTGTATTATTTTACACACGCTTCACAGTGGACGCTTCAGTGAAGTGTATTTATAAGAAGACTCACCTAAAGTGACTTTATTTTATCTATTATTAGTATTAT
Organism: Stictocephala bisonia; assembly: GCA_035578905.1. NCBI lineage: Eukaryota > Metazoa > Arthropoda > Insecta > Hemiptera > Membracidae > Stictocephala > Stictocephala bisonia. Next base: position 15,190 of record JAQJVL010004888.1, read on the forward strand.
AACTACCAGTTACTGGATGTTGGTAGTAATTTACTTTTTCAAAGAAAATATTGTTTTGTTCACATTGTACATAATTGCGGAAATAAACGATTTTTTATTATTATTATTATTGAATTGATAATGAAATGAAAACTGATTTTTATGAACTGTTTTACAAAACCTATGTATGTGTTCCACTGTGGCCCAATATTGGGCCACAGTGGAACATGATATGGGCCACAGTGGAACAACACATTAAAACGCAAAAATACAATAATTCTTGTTGTCAAAATTTACTTCGAACTTATAAAATGACTTTAGTCTCTTTGTAGACCCAATCTCAGCAGGAACTGGCAATAACATTTTTATGTCACTAAGTTTTACCATAGCAATGTCAGGAACATTTGGAAAAGTAAATGACCCTTCAAACTTGATGCTTTTTCGCAAAAAACTCACTTCAACTTCTCCAGTAGAATCTTCGGGTTTCAAAACATGAGCGACATAACAAAGCTTGCGCGTTAGGCCATCTTTAAACTCTACCAATATAAAATCATTGACAACAGGTGAACGGTCTATTTTTTCAAAACAATTTGGATTTATTTTCTTGATGTGGTCCTCACTTGGGCTGGTACCAAGTTCTGAACCACCTTCACTGTCTGAAGAGAAGTGAAGCTCATCGCTGCTGCTTGAAGATTGGTAGTCAGGTAGTTCCCTTTTTTTCTTTGTAACAAACAATTTTTTATTAATACGGTTAGATTTTTGTGTTTTATTTGCTTTTCTTTTCAAAATCTTTTCTTCTATTTTGTTTTTTTCTGGTGTATTAGTTGCTATGCATGTGTATGATCTAGCTCGTCCTCGATTTGTTTCTTTACGTTCTGCAGCCTTTGGGAACCCTTTGAAGATCTCTGTGCTCATAAATTGGTCAGGAGTTCCTTTGAGCTGGCTATTGTCAGCAGGTCTCTCATTGTCTGCTGTGCTTGTTGAAGGGGTGAGAATAGAAGAGGTTGTAGGATCAATGATTGGCCTTTGCGCAGCTAGTGGTGACTGTTATGGAGTTGATACTGTTCTATCTGTTACATAGCTGCAAAGGAAGTCGTCATCTGTGAATATTTTATCATCAAATGGAAAAATTCCTGTTGCCTTAAAACCAGATTTGATGTTTGAAGGAGTTAGACCTCGATCATGAGCCAAACCCACACACTGAGCTACTTGGTAGATAGTCATTGTTGTTCCAGGATGATGAAGGAGCCAAGAATCCACAGCTTTGTTGTATTGTGCTTTAAATGGTGCATAACAACTTACATCCAGGGGTTGCAGCTTATTGGTGCAGTGAGGAGGAAGCGTAACAATGATGACACCATTGTCTTTTGTCTTTAGACACCATTTTGTCTATTGTCTATTGTCTTGCCAGATTCAGAGATTGTATAGTCAAATGGCTTTCATGGTTATCCATGATCAAGATTGTTGGGTTATCTTTTGAAGAACCACTATGCTTGATAAAATGTTTCATAACATCCACGAATATATCCCCATTCATCCACCCTGTAGCTGAAGCCAATCCTAATGTACCAGGAGGTGCCCCATTTATCATGTGTTCCTTGAAGTTTTTCATGGGAAACACCATGGCTGGTGGAAAGTCTTATAAAATAAGACTTATAAAAGGTTATAGCTGAAAAAGGCATAAAACAAGTCAGCCAGTGTACAAGTGCTGAAAGGGGTGATCTCGTCACTACATGTTGCATCATAAGTGCAACTGGTAATAGTCATTACTAGATTATTGTCAAGACATTCGAATAACTTTTTCAAAGTGTTTGATGTATCTTCCTGAACAGATTCACATTCAGATAAATGAAGTAAGAGATTTATTGAAAGAAGTAATAAAGAGGTAATAACTTTAGTTACAATGAAACACTTGATGTTGGGCCACAATGGAACTGTTCCATTGTGGCCCAACATCAAGTGTTTCATTGTGGCCCATGTCTGTTAGATCTGAAAAACTAACCCTAATTCGACTTCAGAACTTTCTAAAAATATGCTAACTAGTCTAAAAGTTTTAGAATGAGTTGTTCTTTAGACTGGTGTGTGACACTTACCTCTAATAACTGAAAATAGAAGTTGAAGTTGTGAAGAATTGACCTGGAAAAGTTACTTCAAGATGTCAAAATCAAAGCATGAATAATATCTCTTCCTTACATGAAGTCAGCCATTTGCAACAATGCACTATGGGTAGAAAAATAGTTTTAAAGTTCACTCACAGAGTGCAGCAGTTGGCAGACTATCGGAATACAAAAAAAATATAGATGTTCCACTGTGGCCCATGTTCCATTGTGGCCCACCCTCCCCTAGTAAATTAAGACCTGTACTAAAAAAATATATATTGAGTAATTTTAATATTAATGTTACATAATATTACACATTTGTATAACTAGACAATGTTCTAATTATTGTTGTGAAGGCTGAAATATTATTAACTCTTGCTGTCGTTGCCTTGCATTCTGTGGAGCTTGTTCAGCATCTTGATTCATCTAACTTTCCATAGGATCGTCATAATTTTCACATAATACATCTTGATTCCCAGGCTCTCAAGATATGTTGTACAGAACTGCAGCAGCATAAACAGGAGACTAACGCATATAGTTGAGGCATGGAAATTTTTTCTTTAGCATGCCGAAAGTATTTTCAACAAGTCTTCTTGTTTGTTTATGAGCTCTGTTAAAAGCATGAGCTCCAGCTACTTTTCGTCTTTCCAACAAAAAAATTTCTTTGTTGGAGTAATTAGCCATTCCAACAAATGGTAGCCAGAGTCGCCAAGAATTACTGCCTTTGGAATAGGACTCTTCCATTCAGCAATAAAGGCTACTATTTCTCAACACTCTAGCGTCATGTACGTTTCCTGGTCAATTTGCACTAACATAAAATATTTCCATTTCCATGTTAGGACCACACACCATCATACAGTTGATTGAGTGATTTCCATTTCGATCCACAAATACGGCCTCATTAACGGTAGATGCATCTATTTTGATTAATGTCCCATCAACAAATCCTATCACTTGAGGGAATCCAGCAACAGCAAAAAACTTGGCTGTCACATTAAGAACATTTTCAGGCCAGTTGACAACTTGATTGAACATTAAGTGATTCACAGCATTTACGACATTTTTTATACATCTTCATACACTGGCTGTACTCACCCCATGTGTATCTGCTATGACATGGTACTGACCCCCATTGCCTAACCAATGTAACGCAATACAAAGCTGCAATTTTGTTGACAGTGATTGAGAACGGTTGGTTATACGATATATGCTTGAGTCTATGACAGTAAGTAGCTGGTCCAGTTTGATTGAAGTCATCCTAAACCTTCCATTGAAGTCAAATAAAGATTCAAAATGTACATTTATACGTTGGCTAAATGGTCTTCTTTGTCTCTGAGCTTGAAAATTTATTTCTATTTCATCATCGAAGGATGAGTTAGACCACATTATAACTAATTATAGATAAATTACATTCACTTTTTACTTGTAACAAAATACAAACTAACAAAAGGGTTAAGTAGAAATTGTTTGGTTGAGCACAAGTGTCAGAAACACATTTTTTATGTACACTTGTTAGTTACATGTAAAACACTTGTAGACTTTTTAAAAGTTACTTGTAATTACAACTTTACAATTGTACTTTCATGAAACAATAGTAACTAAGAAAATTTTAACACTTGTAAAGATTTACTTGACCGTTACAAACTTGTGCCTTTGTGAAATAGGCCCCTGGTCTAAACTGTATAATTACTGCCTTGAAGATCCAATACAAGTTGCAGTACCTTGACTCCGGCAAAAGTGTTGGGCCAGATGACATTCCCCTTAATGTTAATGTCCATATTGCTATCCTTTTTAGACCATATTGCTATCTCCTCCTATCAAGAATCATCTAATGCAACGGTACTCAAAGTCAGCATATGTTTTGTAGTAACCTACAGTCGTAGTAATTTTGTCAATATTCCCGACACAACATTGATGGGACTAGTCTGAAGGTTGAAGAAAAAAATAGAGATCTAGGAGTCGTCATGACGCTGTCTCTGAATCCTTATAAACATTTAGTCAATGTCACTAATAGGGCTTCTTCTATGCTTGGTTTTATCGTTCGCACGAGCAGGGACTTAAGATTTCCTCATACATTAGTTGTACTATAAAAGAGCTTGATACGTCATTTACTGGAGTATTGCTCAGTTGCTTGGTATCCCCATCAGACTGGTCACATTGAAATGTTGACATTATTCAAGTTCATTTTATTAGGCTCCTTGGCACTAAACTTGGCTACAGGTATCTAGGCACTCCATTGGCTAATCTTAAAAAATAGTTTAAATTGCAACCTCTATAGAAGAACTTGTATAGACTTGATTTTCCTATACAGATTTATTAACACGTTGACTGCGGACTACTTCTTTATACGTAGTGGTGGCGCTGTGCGCGTAGCGGACTACTTCTAAAGAAGTACCCCTCCCGCTTCAACGATATTGGTTCAGTGTGAGGCTAGCCGTTGCCCGGGAACCTTGTGCCACTCACCGCTTGTTGTGACCAATATCGTTGAAGCGGGAGGGGTACTTCTTTAGAATTCTTTAGACCACTACGTATAAAGAAGTAGTCCGCAGTCAACGTGTTAATGGGTCCCTGAATTGTCCTGCACTGCTCAATAACATTGACCTGGCTGTTCCAAGAGGAACCAAATTCAAGGCAATTTTCCGAAGGTTGGTTCCTCGGAAGATATTATGCTTATCATCATGGCATCTCCAGACTACTAAGAGAAGGAAGTAACGCTGCATATATTGACTTCTTCCCTGATACTGTATCTTTGTTGAAGATAAAACTTCTGTACTCAGCATGCTGGAGTGGAGCAACTGGTGACTTTAACAATCAGTCTCTTTATACATATTCACAGACACTCATGCACATACACACTCACAAACATGCACGCACCTCTCATACAAACACTCACATACACGAAAGCCTAAACTCATCTCACTATTGTAATTGACAGTTCCCAGGGCGAGCCTCAGCTACTGGGCGGGTCGCAGGTGGCGGATAGCGAATGTTCCACCTCGTCATTGATGGGGTGGACAACTGCGAATAAGGGGAAACCCTAATAAGCAGTCCCGGACCGAGGTTCGCAGGGGCAGCTGAGGTGTGCAGCTGACGGGCTTAGTGACCCCGCGGTACCCTGAACTCATTACCACACACCTAAGGACCGCTCTGAGTCCTTAGATAATGAACCGAGCATGGGAGCAGAGGGCAGCCTCACTGGCCAGCCCTTGTTTTCCATTGCTCGGGCCAAATCAATGTCGGGGGGGGGGGGCAGGTCTCTCTCCGATTCTGAATCCAACTTGGCTGAGGACCGCTCAGAGCCCTCAGAAAAGGACCTTGGCACGGGGAACGAAGGTAGGGGCAGGCCAATCTGAAGTCCCCGCTGCTCGGATCATGGGTTCGGCGGAGGGGGGCATGTCGCTCTCTGACCTCGAAAACATCCTTCTCGGAGCCCAGGCTCTGATCAGCTCGATCGGACGGCTGAGGCTCTGAATAGGATGAAGATAGCCAGGAGAAGCACTCCTGGCAATCAGAGGAAAAGGCCTATAGGCCTCAACTGACTGATCACTGGAGGGGGTCCTGTACAGGTCACTCCTCAGTGGTCAATCTAGTAAAAGATGAGGTACTCTCAATGAGGTTTGACCTCATTGGGACTAAGTATCTTTCCACCAGACCCCATACTGTGGATTTTGGGTCGAGGGAGTACTGGGACGCTGTTACTAGCCCGGTTTCTTCTCACGACCCATTAGTATGGTTCACAGACGGGTCAAGAATAGGCAACAGAGCTGGATATGGTGTCTATACTGGTGACCCTAGGACAAACGCGTGCGTGAGCCTGGGAGCGTATGGCACCGTGTTCCAAGCTGAAGTCGCCATACGTTCAGCGCAAATTATGATAGAGGTTTGCGGGAAACATATCCATATCCTCTCAGATAGTCGGGCGGCCTTGGGGGCCCTTGACTCCTGGAAGGTTTCGTCTGGTCTGGTCTGGGAGTGTGTGGAGTCCCTCAGCATCCTGGGTTCAAGAAATCAGGTCCTGCTGGAATGTATCCCAGGAAATAGGGGAATAGAAGGCAGCGTGCAGGCCGATGCCTTGGCTAGGGAAGGCGCTATTAAGCCCTTCATTGGTCCTGAGCCGGCCTGCGGCGTTTCGGCTGCAGCTGTCAAAATACCAACCAAAACTGGGTCCCAGACATCTGGAAAGATGGCGGCGGTCCCCAGGGCATGGACTCGACAAGCTTCTTGTCAGAAATCCTTCCCAGAAGTCAACAAAGTAACTTCTTGGGTTGAGTAAATTTTACGTAAAGTTGGTGGTGGGACTCATCACCGGTTACGGTAAATTCCGGAGGCATCTAAGAACAGTGGGACTCCTTATGGAGGATCCCATCTGTCGCCTCTGTGGGTTGGACGAAGAGTCTGTAAAACACACTGTCCGGGAGCGTGAGGCTCTTGGTGCCGGCAGAAGAGTACCTTTTGAAGGCTCACCTCTGGGACAGTTGGAAATTACCAATCTAGTGAAGAAGCTCCTTGACTTGGTCAAGGGCAGCCAGCTTTACGACGATTAGGCACCGGGATTGGCACAAAAAGCCATAGGCTTCGTTGCAAGGGTTGGCTGGACCAACTATATATCCCCTTTTAAACTAAAACTAAAAAAAAATTGACAGTTAGTTGTTGTTGTTAGTATGTAGTTCATTATTAAAACTTTTTCTTTTTTACAAATTTTGTATTATTATTTATTGTATCTAATTAGAGTTTATATTATGTTATCAGATTTTATTGCTATTTTTTCCAGAATTATAGATTTTTTATGCTGCAGCCTATTAACAACATATTTTGAGGACACTTATTATTATTCTTGATATATGCCTGATTTTCGAACAATATTTTTTACGTATATGTTCTTTTTTTGTATGTATGGCCACTTATTGTTCACTGTTATAAATTATAGTTAGTTTATACGGTTTTGTTAGATGTTACCGTATCAATTAAGTCATGTATTTACTAATTAGAAAGCTTTGTAATATTTATCGTTATCTTGTAAGCATATTACTGGTATATTTTCTTCCCTTCATTACTTTATTATAGTCTAATAATTTATTATTATCTTGTTTGTTAATGTACAAATATTACTTATTCTACAAAAAAAGGGGATACTGTTGAATAAACAAATGAAGTTAAAAAAAAAATAAATAAAAACAAGAATAGGTATCAGATAATTTCATTGTTTTAACAAAATCCTCTCCCTTTTTTATGTGTTTCTTTACTTCTGGAATGGCTGCTTTCACTAACTGGTTTTCATAGTCAGAGAGTTTTCCCAGACCAAGGTTCTTTTGGACTCCATTGGAGCCAAGTAGAATTGGAGTAGAAAAATATTTTGCTTCCGTCATCTCAGACTGGACATAGGAACATTCTACAATGTTAGACTCTCCGTTAATAGCACGACAGAGGGAAAATGTAAAACGGGCTCCGGCATGTGCCATTGAGAGTGTGGAAGAACCCGCTCCAGCCTTCGCTTTCACGATTTCCGTTCCTGCTTGCCTAATCCTTACAGTGAGGGCTTCCAGTTGGTCCTGGGAGAAAGAAACTGCCGGAGTACACTGTGAGAAGAGAGGAATGATGGTAGTATCTGAGTGGCCTCCTACCACAGGTACATTAATAGACTTGGGGTCCAGGCCTGTAGCCTGACTAACAAACGTGTTGGCTCGCACAATGTCGAGAGTGGTTACACCAAACACCCGGCTTGGCTCAAACACTCCAGCTTGCTTCAAAACCTCTGCTGCTACTGGAACTAAACTGTTCACAGGATTGGTTATGATTGCAATAAGTGCTTTTGGTGCAACTTCAGCAGCACCTTGGACAAGGTCTTTAATAATGGAGGCGTTGATGTTGAACAGGTCATCCCTTGTCATACCTGGTTTACGTGGCATTCCTGCAGGAATTATAATTACTTGGACATCTCTTAATGAATCCTTTAGTTGTTCTGGGCCAACATAACCAGTGACCTTGGAGTGTGTTTCTATATGACTTAAATCTGCTGCAACACCGACAGTGTGGGCAATATCATACAAAGATAGCTCGGAGACAAGTGGAGACTCTTTTAGCAGAAGGGAGAGAGGTTGACCGATGCCACCACTGGCTCCACACATTGCCACCTTTACACCTCTCTGAGTGGAAGTTGAAACATGATTGACATTTTGCTGAATGTTGAAGATGATTTCAGGTTTTACAAACCTAGAAAACATTTTGAAACAGTCTTAAACAACCTAATAAACTGTCTTGTATATAAATGAATGCAGGCAGCACTGATAGCTAGTTGTTGACAGTTTAGATCTTGATACAAATATAAATAATTTACCATATGTTTTAATAAATATTAAGCATTGTTTACATTTAATATATTTGTTGTAAGTTGTCCCAATACTTTCTTTGGTAACATTTATCAAGAATTAAAACTGAATTAACAATAACTTAACAAAAAATGAATAAATTTATGTAACTTTTTTAAAACATATTCTTACGCAAATATAATTTTAATTTTATGTCACAAATATAACAACAATAATAATATACATTGTAAATTTCACAAGACAACATTAATTAAATATTAACATATGTTTAGTAGGTGGGTAAGTTATGTATACAATCTTAACAATATTAATTTTTATGTTAATGACATAAGAATGTTATTCTTTTTTGATTTTCAAATTAAAATCTCAAAAAATGAAGAAAAATAATATAAACTAGGGAATATTTACATATTTTCTCTTCTGTTATCTAGGTACTTCTTGGTAAACTCTTTGTGAATATGTCTGCTAAATTTAAGTAATTTTTATAGGTTCCTCGCGTCAACGTATAATATACATATAGATGCATGTACATCAGTTGCACAGCTACATTCTCAGCTTGAGCAAATAATGATTGTTTTCTTGAATACCATTATAATATTATTGTTTTTCCACAATGCATACTTTATGATCCATTAATGGTTATCCTATCCAGGTTTCATGAAACCCAATATGCATCACAATGTGATCTTGCAGTTTTCAATATCTTGATGCATATGAAACAAAATATATGATTAAATATCAACAAAATTAGTAAATAATAATGAATCACGACTATACAAAATTTTCCTTTCGTGTAATATTTTTCAAACTTTTAACCATATTAGTAGGCCTATTTATACAACAACATATGCTTTATATATATATATATATGTATATTTCAATATTTTGAAACTTTAAAAACCAGCTGAAAATTTTTCAGGCATTTTTTGGTGAATTTGCCTGAAAAATTCACCAAAAAGTTCCGTAGGTGGATGGGGCGAGTGTGTTACTACCACCGTACGTGTATGGGTGGGCGGGTGGGTCACTACCAACGTACGTGGATGGGTAGGCGAGTGTGTTACTACCACCGTACGTGTATGGGTGGGCGGGTGGGTCAATACCACTGTACGTGTATGGGTGGGTGGGTGGGTCACTACATTTGTACGTGTATGGGCTCACATATTCAACTAAAGAATTGAAACTCTCTCGGTTGACATTAGTATTTGTGCCCACATACATATGGACAGTGGTACGGACCCACCCACTCACACCTATACATACAGTGGTACTGACCCACCCACCCACATACATACGGACCTACCCACTCACACCTATACATACAGTGGTATGGCGGTTTGGGGGGCACCAAAAAAAAAAAAAAAGCAGGCCATTTTTGGTGAATTCGCAGACACTTAACAAATTTATTTAAATAAAAATCTGTTCACAGTAAATACACTTATGTTTGGTATCATTGTGATCGCAAAGAAATGGGGCTTTCATATAATATATAAGACACAACCCAAATTGTTGTATATTAACTTGAATTATAAATAGATGAATCCTCAAATTAAGTTTGTTGAACATTTTTATTCACAAGAAAAAGCAATATTATTTACAAATTTAAATAATCTAATAATCAATGGCTTGAAATAATTATATTAAAATATTAACACATGTGGTTTAGTTGGTAAATACATGACAATTCTCCCACATTTAACCCTTAAGTAGGCGCGTAGTTGTTTGTAACACATGTGGGCGCGTGGCGTCTTTTTGACCGCGCCTTTATTGTTCTGTATATTATCTAAAAACTATAAAGTATAAGTTATTTTATTAACTGTCCGTCCTTTCTCTAACATATGCAGTTCGATTTTTATCTATCCAGATATTTGTACAATCTACAATATGGTCCACCATTTCATCAGGAAAGAATAGTTTGAATGATTCAATTGGGGTGCGTACAACAGAAGCTTCACCTCTAGGACAAGGCAAACGGACACCGGATCTCTCCCCACGAATTATGTTTTGATGACTTACTCGACCACGTAAGTTGGAAATGTCCATATGTGTGTATTCCACTTTGTATTACCATCCCTTGAAAGAACAAAGTTTGTATATACATTTTCCCTCACGGTTTCAATATTTGGCTGATTACCGTCATCATTGTTTTCTGTACCCACACCATCATTTTCTAATCTTCCATCTTCAATATCTTCCAAAGAAACTACAGAAGCACGGTCAGTGACATCTTCTTCTAAGTTATCATCAGAGTCTTCTGATCCTTCTCTTTCAACGGTTGGTTCGTTGTCTTGATTATCTTCCTCTTCGCCTCCAATAAAGAGTTGTCTCCGTAAACAATCCCTGTCTGCTAAAGCTCGATTCTCGTCTTCACGATCCTCTTTTTCTACACTATCCAATAGTTTTAAAGGTCTCATTTGCTCCCTTTCATCCATTATAAAGTAATATAAATGGCACAATATTAGTCGTCAGTTATCTACATTTAGTACAAAATTTACAATAGAAAGTTAAAAAAACACTAGAATTGACTGTAATTAATGTATTTACAAATATGTACAAAAGTTTATAAATTAAACTTGCAATAAGAATTACAAAATATTCATACACAAGTGGGCGCGTGGCGTCTAAATGACCGCAGGCCGTAAACAGACGTCAATACCGGGGCAATGCTTGAGCTGAACTGAGTGTTTTCCGGTGCACAGGCGGGGGAGGGATTGGGGATAGATGTCCTAGACGCGGAGCGACAAGGAAGCAGTGCTACCAAAACTACAACACATAGTTTAGGTTCTGCGGTCATTTTGACACCACGCGCCCACTTAAGGGTTAACTATCAAGATAATATTTTATAAGTTCAATCTTGTCACTGGATGTCTTACTCGATTTGAACGCCTTGGTTGAGATTGAGACGTAAATTTAGTGAAACTTTTGTCTTTTGAGGGTGAAATAATACTATCTGATAACAATGTTGTTGTTAAATCATTTGTGTTTTCTTCATTTTCTGTTGATGTAGTTGTACTAGGAGGTATAGCCCCGTCCTTGTTTATATTGTTTTGAATAATACTTCTTGGTGTTTGTACTTGATGTGTTTCCAAACAAGTTAATTTGGGAATGTAAGTGTCGTTTAATTTTGTTGTGCTGATAGTCTACTACACATCTTCTACATATATATATATATATAAGATTAATTTACTATAAAACACTGAACAACAACCACTGTTTATGAACAACAGTAATTGTGAAGTGACGGCTCCTTTATGATTTGTTTACATGGCACTTAACTAAAGTATCGACTATACTTAAGTAAAATTTACACCATTTTTGAGGCATTTGTTTGGTATGTAATGCTTCACCGGTGTACCGTGGCCTCGTCTGTTTGTAGTACCTTAACTAATATTACCATCTCCTCTTATTATTAAAATATTAGATGATGGGGTTTACTTTGAATAATCTGGCTGACGCCTCTTTCTATCTTGAAATTAACACACCTCAAATTAAACATGACCATACCCCAACTCATGTTAATATTATAATATCCATGGTTGTGAAGTTCATCTATGTGCCGATAATCTTCCAGATGACTAACATAATGTAATGTTACCTGAATGGAAGAAAGAGGACAAAAACATTTTCAACTCATTGATAGTGACGTTTTACCATCAATTTGGGCAAGGTTGAAGTCAATAAACACCAAGAAAGCATACTTGGTTTTTTTTAGAAAAGATTCCAAAAACATTTTCCCAACAATTGTTAAATGAAATACAATTTCAAACCAATATATTAACCTTTATTTGTGAGGACTTTCGATAGCAAGGTTATCATCATCAGACACCTCACAAATGTTAAGTACAAAAGGCAATTATAATAAACTTTTATAAACAAGTTTTTAACTTTCTTAGCTAAATCTATTTATTCTTTTAAATGTTAATTTTGATATGATTGCGAAAGAGTTATACCATTGATTTTATACACAAATAGATTTCTCATCCAATGTTAAATTTTGAGTCTCAAAATATCAGCTGTTTTTGTGGTCCATTGTGGAGTGCTTGTGTAGCTCCATGTAATTGTAATGCAGTTTAAAACAGCTGTGGTTGCGGGCCACACTAACTAACAAAGTTACTGCCACAAATATTCCTATTAGATGGTTTATCTATTGTAGGTGTATATAATCAAGGGTTATACGTTGAATTTAATTAATTTTGTTTGTGTTTTGAAAGTAAAATTTTGAATTGGTCCATCTTCTTGGTTTAAGCATGCATATGTTTTAATAATTTTAAATTGACTTTTGAAGTACTATGTCCAGTCTTGGAACTTAGACTTAAGCGGCTGGTGTCATAACTAGAATCTATATTTTCCGGTTAACGTGTCGAGGTGCTATCTACATTATTTACAAGATAACCAGATGTTTCGCTCATGCTGTGATGTAGCATCGTCAGTGTTATTACTGAGTCTGCCAAAGGGGTAGTCGCTGAGAGTCTCAGCGATAGCCGAAACGTTTGGTTATATTGTAAATAATGTGGATAGCACCTTGGCGGTTCTCACCGGAAAATAGATTCTACTATTTCCAGTATTAACGCAGTGGTTGGCAATTGCACTTTTTCTTCACGATTAAATTTTATATGTGAAAATTTTCTTGAAATCTTTTATGAATTTTTCTTTTTGTTTTGTCTATGTATTTACTGTTACAGTCATTGCAAGCTAATTAATATATTCCTGATTTATTTTCATAATTCTCAGTATTTTTTGGTTTGTTTAATTAATTTTCAGATTTTCTTTTCTTTTTAAAAATAAAACCACTCGCCAGGTCATGTGGGCTACATGCTAGTGTGTGAACTTTATTTAACGAGTAAAGTACCGACCGTTGGCTCAGTGGGGATTCGAACCTTGGACCTTGCCCTCCACAGTCCAAGGCCTTAGTAACTGAGCCACCACATCAGCAACCAGTTTTTGCTTATTTGAAATATTTATATGTTGTTTTCTTAATGTTTTATTAACAGATTTTGTCCACATTATACAATTCCAATTATTGTTTGTTGTTTTTCTATTGGAAAGTTGTTTTTTCCTTTGTCCTTTTTTGCTTTTTTTAGCATACAATCAATCAAATTGGAATCATATCCATCGAAAATTGCCACATTTAAAATATAATTTAGTTATTTTTTGAATGGTTCTTTTCATAGTGTTGTATTTAATAGCTAAAAATAAGTGAATGGAATACAGCTTTTTGTGCTGTTGGAATAACCCAAAGTTGTATATATTGGTTTGAAATTGCGTATTATGTATAGAAACCAATACAGCTCCATCTTTAACATACTTTCTTACAACAAATTTGAGGGAACAAACTGGTTCATTTTCACTGATTATGGTATATATTTATTTGGTTGTAGAACAGCCATTTGGAAAAGCCAGATTGGCCTGCTGGCGGAAGTAAACGCTTCAGTGTGTAAATCAATTTAAACTCTCTTCATCACTTGATCCTAGTTTTACATTTGATCAAATTTAATATTCTTCTAATTTACTATCCATTTTATACATTAACACGTTCACTGCTCATCATAAATTATGTTTTTTAACATATTCTGAAACTATGTGTCATTTCTCAAAACTACCTAAATAAGAAAACAAAAATAATAACTAAAAATGAATTCACCTCAAATCACACACCTCCAAACACAAATGTACAGTATGCAAAACAAACACACATTAAATAAACCAGTAACTAGCAGTCATAATGTTTTAGTCGGTAGCGTAGTTGGTTCAATCCCAGCTTCATGTGCTAAAGGTTCTCAGTTCGATCCCAATCAGAGTCAATACATTTTGAGAAGGATCAGCTGATAACCACCGGCTGTTCATTTGTCATTGGGCTATTAATTAATGACACTTTCTAAGGAATAGTCGGCCTTAGTTTGTAACAATGACTACATTCGCTCATATACACTCATCACACTTATTCGAGATCCATATTCGCCCATATCTTGACGATCGGCGTCTTATGAATAAATAAAAATAAATAAATAAAAATAAAGTCCATGATGCAAGTGTTGTCCACGTCCGCACATGGTCAGCTTGATACATAAGCACATTTCTCACAGTGAACACAGATTTTTAACTAAAATAAAATAAAGAGACAAAGCACAAGAGCTGGAAACGATTCCACCCAAACAGTTAAATGACGCAACTGTGGCATGCCACAATACAAAGTGAGTAGTGCTGCAGCACTGAGCAAGTTTAAGTTATTTTACACAACACCTATAAATCTAATGGTGCAGCAAACAGTCACTGATCCTGTTTGGCAAACTATGAAGATTTATTTTCCTTCTTTATCAATGGAGGTAAAACATATTTAACATTAGAATGCAAACGTCAATTTTATCCAATAACCATAGGATAATGTATCTTGTTTCGGCATCACAGCATCCATGGCAAAACAAATTTACCTCTCCACACGTTACTAGAAGTGTGTGAATTTGCATATGTTCACATAGCCTAGAATTTTCACAATATAGACACGAGTGCAGCGATTGATGTGAGGTTGACACTTGAAACGTGCAGAGGTGTCCCATAGTTATTTTATAAATCTTGGTTTAGACGGATCTGATAAGTTGGGGTTCTGCTAATTGTGGCTCTACTGTATCTTTACAGGTGGGCCCTTCATTTATTTTTTATAACTGCTAATGAAAAATTTTGCTTTAATATATTTGTTTGCATTTTTATAATCCTTCAAATATTTATAATACATGTACGTACAGTAGAGAATATATTTCCTGTTACAAAGCCAACAGTTCTCTCAATATTGGCCTACCACATTCATGCATATACATTCTTAGATAATTCATGGAATGTTGATCGCCTCAGATTGAAGCAACCGATTCGTTCGTAAAATGTTACCGCCTCAATTTGAGGCGATGTGCACGTACTCGGTAACAGCTGATTAGAGTTGAAATAAAGCGCCGAAGCCGTTTCAAATACATATCATTTGAAAGACAGTGCAGTGTCTTTGAATTTTCTCTACGAATTTCCTATGTGGCACAGTGATTTGATTTCGTTTGTTTACTTCGTCTCACACGCCATCTGTCTTTTTACCCGCCAGTCCCATTCGCTATTGCCAAGCCGGTAGTTGTTTATGTTATGCTTTTATGCAACTTTTAGTGTTTGTGTATTGTTTAACTAGTTTTTATTGTTATTTGTGATTATAGGTGATCCCATGTTGTTCGAGTGACATTCGAGATATACTGGAACCATGTAACCAATACACCTCTATCTACAAAAAAAATAAATGGATTTTATATCTAAAATATATTAATGTTATTCTTTCAATTTTCTATGAGATAGTACAATTACTAACGTACATGTATGGGTGGGTGAGTAAACAATAAACAGTACCCTTGCGTGTGTGTGTGTGTATGGGTGGGGGATGGTCTAATACTACTTATAACTAACTAGTCATGTCCTTGCGGGTGTTGCGTTGTTTTCAGGGTGTTAAAAGAAATGATGATAGACATCTCGCATTACTGTCTTCTCATTAAAAATTGTAAGTCGACTTCTGAAAATTCCATTATGTCTATTTTTAGTAATACTAGTGGTATTGATCCATCCACTGCTACAAGTACAGAGGTAATGACACTCCCATCCACCCTTACACGTACAGTGGAAATAACCCTCCCACCCATCCATACACGTACAGTGGAAATAACCCTCCCACCCATCCATACACGTACTGTGGAAATTATCGTCATATTTGTTGCAAGGCAACATATTTAGTTATTACTTCTTATCTAATTTTGTGTAAATATTTGACAATATAATGATATAATTTTTTGTTCAGAACAAAATTATTATTATGTATTATTTAACTAGTTTTTATTGTTGTTTAACTAGTTAAAAAACATCAAATATACATTACTTGATATACAGACAACCGAGATATACAGTACTTGAACGAGCTGATTGTCATATTCATTGCTTGGTAACATAGTTAGACTAGTTATTACTTCTTATCTAATATTGTGTAAATATTGGATAATATAATAATACATATTTTTGTTTAGCACAAAATTATGTACAACTTGTGTATCTCAGTTTTCTCTTAATATTATAATTTTACATACATAAATAACTAATAGACTTTTTATAAAAATGTTCATAAATAATTCATAAATAACTTTATTTTTATAAAATGTCTTAATTTTATTAATGTTTTATGCAATATCAATATTTTTAATGCATTTCTTACAGATAAAAATGATGTAAATTTTATCCTTCTAATGCCATTAACAAATTTATAGCGAATTTAGAAAAAAGCTTACAAATCACTATAAATGTGGGGACATCTGAGAGTATTTGCATCGACATTCCTTGCGTTAAAGCAACAAATTAAGAGTATGGGGTATAGAAGTGCTTTAAATGTTGTGTGGTTCCATAAATCATATTAAATAAGTTGGTTTAACAAAAAACAAGTTTTTATATGAAATAGAAAACAATTTTATTGCATAAAATACCTCAAAATGTGTGTTACAAGGCATGTGGTGGCAATACATAGAAACATCTTTGGTAATAAAACATTTTCAAAAATATTTGTCTCATTACATGAAGGATCATGTATACCAATTCGTAGAAAAGCTTAACATCACAGGCGTATTGTTATTCTATTAAACATAATAATATGGTAAATAATACATCTCTGTACAATTATAAATAATATATGACACCTATAATTAAAATGCTGGGAGCACAGTTCATCTGGTACACTATAACTGAGATCACGTGACACATAGGCACAGCCCCCCCGTCGATAATAAATATTATTAATTCTGTGATTAATATAAACACACTATTTCAGTGATTAATAATTAAATCTTACATACACTTCTTTATCAATAAATCTGTTTAAAAAATTTAAATAAATACAACATGGCATATTTCTCAAATATAATCACTGAGTAAGTGATTGTGGACCTATTGTCAGAGAGAAACAAGCTTGGTCGGCAGAGTGTCGGGGCTGGACAGGTCCACACAGCCAGAGCGCTGTTGACTAGCGCAGGACGGTACCAGAGGTCCGGACACTGGAGTCAGTCCGGTGCCACCGTCCATCAGAGACTCGAAGTTGAAAGGCATACCGGCGGTAGGTGTTGTGATGGGCACGCCTGCCACCTCAGTCACCAACTTGCGGGAGTTAAATGGGAGTGATGTGGGACGTGGTCGGCTGGGTTTCTTCTCCATCATACCGCTTGGCTCTTCCTTCACCTGAATTGGCATTCCATTCACCATCACCTTGGTGGCATTCAAGCTAAATGGCTTTATGTCGGGAGGTGAGTCGGACCTTTTCAGACGGCAATTAGCTCTGTGTGCCTCCAGAATGAACTCTAATTCTTCCTTCTCCATGTGTAGTTGTTGGATCTCTTGTTGCAGGCTTTGTTTCTTCTCTTCCAGTCCCTCTGTCTCCTAAAACACACAAATCAGCCATTTTAATGACGACTAACATAAATTCTTAATCTTTTTAAGACAGAATTTTTAACTAATTGAGACAACACCATGTATAATTTCATCTATGACATATATTTTTTTTACACTTTTAACTTGTAATTTTTGTAGAGCGGAATGGGTAGTTTTTCTGAAATGGTAGATTCTAATCTTTACAGACAACTCACATAAAACATGTTAACATATTTCAATTATCGTCTAAAGGCTATGAAGTGGAATAACATAGGACCAACTCCACATATACAACACTTGACTGTTAACACCCACATCACATGATTTCGGTCCTGACAAAAAGACAGAACGAACTTGGTTTTGGAAGGAAAAAGTAATACTCAGAATATAAATTAATTTTATTATTACTTATATGTGAGTGTGTTTCAATTTTAGGCCTCTTTATGGGAATTGACCATAATTACTCAGTCTTTGAATGTATTCCCTTTCAACATCGATGACCAATCCTCTAAAGACTGCTCCAAATCACTATTAATGAACTTTATGTCTACCGCCAGAAAGTTAAGTGTGTTACACTGAAAGGTGTAAATTTGATGGGATAAAGTAAAATGTTATGATTCCAAAGAATAAACAGCCATGAGTTTATAAATGAGATAAGGCTCTGAAATTAAAATAACTAAATATCAATCTTCTAAATACTTCTCTCTAAACACTCACAGTATTGTCAGTATAAAAATTCACTTTTCCAGCTATATTTTGATAACAGATTATTAGAGAATATTATAAAACACGTTCATGTTTTAATTCTTAAAGAGAAACAAAAAGACTTCTATTCAGCGCGTTCTCTTATAATGTATGGTGATTTGTTTATACAGCTGACTGATGACCAATATCTAGATATTGATGTTTAAAACAATGTAGATAGATTTTTTAATGTTTATAAAATATTGTTAAGTACTATTCAATTAAAATTATCCTGTAACATACAACGATTTACTGTATTTTATTATTTAATCTAAACTTACCTCAACTAATTCGTTCGTATGATCGAGTCTTCGTTTTCGACATCTAGCCGCCGCAAGCTTATTTCGTTCCCTTCTAACTTGCCTACGTTCTTCTTCCTCAGGTGAAATCTGAATAAAAAAAATTTGTGATCAACATAACTTAGAATTCTAAAGTATGTTTGTATTAAATATTCCAGCCCTATTCTTTTGAAATCAATATTCAATCAAACATTTTCCAATTATGCTGACTCATGAGTGTTCACTTTTCAATAAAATTGTTATATTTGTATTCCTATGTGTGATAACACTAATTGGGTAACATATACCCATTCAAAATTATTCCAACTTAGGTTGCAAAAAAAAAAATAAATAACTATAAACGAGTAAGTAAATTAATGAAGAATATTGTTGTATAACATTTCTGGAGTGAGGTGCTGCACATGAAAAATGTTTGTATTAGTAAAGGAAAGTGAAAACACGGACTCTATGAAACTCTTTAAATAACTCAATATCAATGCAAATTAAGAAATTTTCATTTACCAAATAAAGATAAAAAAAACTTTTGTAAATTTATAAAGAATAAAAATAATATGTCCCTTAACATTCCTTAACGTACATACACCTCAGAATCACTACATTCAACACTTACTAATCTATAACACTACTGAGAACATAAGTAATAATAATTTGTCTAAAAACCATTTGTTATTCAGCCTAGCAATTCAAAGTACAGTAGAACCAGACACTCGATACCTCCACAGTCCATGTGCTTCGATACTGAACATGGCAACATGACACAATTATTGTCTGATGCAGCTGTGCATTGAATAAGCCAGATACAGATCAACGCAATATCAGTGACGAAAATTTCCAATTTTTACTACGAAGGTCATTTTTAAAGTAAAAACCGTTTTCAAATAGCATAGAAGAAACTTTATTTATGGATATAAATGATATCACAAACTAAAATATGAACATTTTTTCACTTTTCTATGTAGTCACCATTAACATCGACACATTTTTGAAGTTGTGGTACCAGCTTTTGGATCCCATCATCAAAGAACTCTCCCGCCTGACTGTTAAACCAGTTCATAACTGTTTCTTTTAACATTTCATCATTTTCCAAGCGCTTTCCACTAAAAAATTCCTTAAGTTTTGGAAAAAGATGAAAATCCAATGGTGCTAAGTCAGGACTGTATGGTGGATGATCCAGTATTTCCCAACAAAACTTGTCCAGTTGCGTCTGTCCTTGCCGCAACGTGAGGCCGAGCATTGTCGTGAAGCAGAATGATGCCGCTAGAGAGCAGGCCCCGCCAGCGGTTTTGAATAGCGCGCCTAATCTTCAATAATGTTTTGCAATATCTTTCAGAATTTATTGTCATTCCTCGTGGCAGAAAGTCTATCAGAAGAATACCCATTCGGTGCCAACTCTTCATTGATGACAGTAGGCCGCCCAGGTCGTTCTTCGTCATGAACACTTGTCCTTCCTTCATTAAAAAGCCTACACTATTTTCGCACATTTCCATCATTCATAACACCCTCACCGTAAACGTCAAGAAGTTGTCGGTGAATTTCAGTAGCTTTTTTGCGTTTAAAAACCGAATAACTGAGCGTACTTCACAGTCAGCATAATTATTGATTGGCATTGCGACAAACAAAGCAATATAACCACACAACTAGCAACGGCAGGGACGTGAAACGTAATGGCGGCGCTGAAGGAGACAGGCCAGTAAGTGCTGGCCTTGAATGGATGTCACGCGACCAGATACGCAGTCGGTTTTTACTTTAAAAATGACCCTCGTACATTAACTTTGACAGTCCTGTACAAGCCGTATTGTAATAGCTACATAATATTATATAACTGCACACCAATTCAGCAGAGCATACATTACTAGGGGTGTGCCGATTCCATAATCACTTGATTCGATTCTTAGTTTGATTTCGGTTATTTAGTAGTAGGTCCACTATACCATAAACGAAATACGTAACAAGGTAAAATATTATAAAATATCCAAAGTTGATATATAATCAAGGGCTTTATTTCAAAATAACATGTAATTAGTACAATCACAATGTACTAACTATAACTAACTTCACGTTGTACAGTATATAACTGTAACCGGCACATCTCTAATTACTGCATAAATACAGTTGTTTTTGTTTGATTTTCAACTACTTATCAAGAAATTACAGTGCAATTTCCATATTATCAACGTTTTTTTGTGTCACATTTAACATACATTCCTTATACAGTTTTATTTAATTTGACATGCCTTAGTCCACAAAGTGTTGAAATCAAAGTTTCAACACTAAAATGAAGAGGAAACTTCCATACTTCCTTACCACGGGTTTCTAACCCCTATTCACGTATTCTTCACCCTATAATAAAACCCTTTTGACTCATCACTAGAAACATTTTATTATTTTAAATTTGGTATTTACATTTTTGTCCTTGATGGGCCGGCGACCACCCACGTTTCTGCGTGTTGTGGCTGGGGGTGTAATGGAAGGCGTGCTGCGCAACGTCACACTGCTGTCATTGCTGGAGTGGGAGTCCCCTATGACAGTACTCCC
This sequence comes from Stictocephala bisonia, assembly GCA_035578905.1. NCBI lineage: Eukaryota > Metazoa > Arthropoda > Insecta > Hemiptera > Membracidae > Stictocephala > Stictocephala bisonia. The sequence goes on from JAQJVL010004888.1 coordinate 36,592, forward strand.
CCCACCCCAGCTCTTGTGGTCCACCACACTCATAAAGAGGCCGTTACCTGCAGAAAACAACATTAGATTTTATATAGTTAATAGTGATGCTTCAAGTAGAACTTATGAAGGATTTCAAACTAACTAAGTGGCCCATGTATACCTTTTCAATACATTTATATTGTTTCATACATTCCAACAATATGTTAATGTAATTTCAAGCCTCTTTTGAATAGATAGTTCCATTAAATGCATACATATTGTAAGTAAATTGTCAATTACATGTTATCCGAAGATTAAAAACTACAGTTAAAGCAACTATCTTTATTATAAACGGTACACAGAAAATAAGAGAACTACCAAATATATACTCAGTTAATGTATCTTCTTCCCAAACAGGCCTGTCAATGTCTCACTTAGTAAATTAACATTTTACAATCAGGTACATTCCTCAAATTTCATGTCTAGATTTAAACACGGGGGGAAAATTGACAAAATATGATACAAATTTTAATACATGCAGGCCTACCATTTAATATTCTACCAACTGTTCAATTTATTCTTATAATATAAAAACCCTTCAATGTGTTAAAACTACAATATATTTCTTAATAACACTGACATTCTAATTTATGTAAAACAATTAGCTAAACAAATTTGTCCTTAAAAGCAAAAATGTTTGGGTTTTTACAATAGCCTACCACTAGTATAGACTCAGCCCATAATTTGAAAGGTGTTAATCAATTAGTTACATTAACCCTCAAATGGTTACCTGTCGGTTTTCCAACATTGATTTGATGGTCTGTTATATTATGTGTAGGTTTTCCGACAAGTAGACATTGTTTTAAATAAACAACAGCAGCTGGCTTATTTGTAGCGTAAATATAGCATATATCGGTCCACTCTACTGTTCCTAATCAATCACTTTAGAGGATTTATTTAGTTCTCTTTGTATACTTCCTCTAATTTATTTTACAAAATGCAGTTGCTCATACTACATTGCAAAGGCATTTTTTACTGATGCAATTATTAGGTTTTATATATATATATGTAATTAAAATAAATGTACATATAGTGCTATGTATTTATATATTCCGAAAGAATAGGAAATTCTCTATAATTCGGCTATTTTGGAACTTAAGATAGTGTTTATGTAATTTGTAGAGGGGTTGTAAACATTTGAAAATTTTTGTGTCTATGAAACTTTTTATTTACAAATTTCTAAGTAAAACTGTTGCAATATTTTATTCCTTATTCTCTATTTCCTACTGAACAAGGAATTACCCTACTTGATATTTTTTTATTGTAAATTATAGTTTTATCATTTCTTGAAATAAACACTGCAACACTATCAAAACAGGTGAGTGTTAATAAATAGCGTAGGTGAGTGTTAATAAATATTGCGTGGGACCTCTAGACCATTAGATAATATAACCATTAGAGGGTTAATAAATATTGCATTGGCTTTAAAAATGGGCCTGTTTAAGCAATAGGATAATTAATAATAAACATTTTCTCTCGAGAACATATAATATTATGATTATATGTGTATACAACACTATAATCCACTGTTTAGCAGCTAGTAGCTAAAAGTTACAAACATGACTGTTAAGCTAAGTTTACACTAGCATGTAGCAGTGGCGCCACTTTTACTGGCTTCAAAGTGGCGCCAAAAATGGACCGTGTAAACCCCTAATGACGCGCCATTTTTAGTGGAGAGGCGCAGTGGTGAGCCATCTGGAGTGACGCCACTAATATATGTTTCGACAAATTTAGTGGCGCCAGTAGCGGCTGACGCGCCATCTGTACTGACGCGTCACTTCAGGTAGCCCGTGTAAACCACAGCGCCAGTGCTAGTGACGGACGTCTACCTAGCTTGCTGTATAAACGTGTGTTTTTCGGTTTGTTAAATTTTATACAGTGAAGTGTTTGTTGTCATGGAAGAAACAGAAGCTGGACCGGTGATGGAGGAGCTGATTGGTGATCAAGTCGATAGTAGTCAGAAAGAATACTCAGTGTTAGGAATAAAAAAATCAAAAGGAAAGGTTAAGAATCCTAGTAAGCAGAAGAATGAAGCTCAGGTAGAAATTCCAGAAAAAGTTGAAGGTAAAAAGAAGGAAGATAGATGGAAGCCGGCCGAGATAGACCGATTTCTCGAATTGTATGAACTTTTCCCCTGCTTATGGAATTACAAAGTCCCCGAATATAAAGATCGAAATGCCAAAGAATACGCATGGGGTGAAATAGTTAAACTCATGCAAAAAAAGGATCTAACAGTTAAAAAATGCAAAGATACACTTAGGAACACGGTACATGTACTGCAATGACGCAAACGAGTCACCCGTAGCCAGGTACCTCAATGTAATTTGCAATTTTAGTCTAGCTGGTAAAGCCAACCTCATCTTTGTATTTGATTTTTGAATTGCAGGCGTAACATGTTTTAGTAACTCCTCAAACTTTTCTTCTGTCATTCTTAGATGATTTTTGAAGCTTTCATTATCCTCAGCAGCAAGTTCCTCTAACAATTTGGATGCACCAAAATGTATCCTTCTGCTTATCCATTTCCTTTCCCAACAGGACCTAGGTTTCCTGGGTTTAATCCGACTCACAATGTCACGTGCTTCCTCCAATAACTCTTCACTAACCACATCAATCACTGTTCCTAACACATTCCGAACACTCTCAATGTAATCGGACATTTTAAAGGTAATCAGACAACAGCTACAAAATAAAACCAACCATTTCTGTGCAAAAAACTCGAGTGTCTCCATGAAAATGACGCCATTAACAGTGGCATGGCTTGAACACTCCCTTTTGTGTGTAAACCGCTAGTGTCCTGACACTAAAACTGGCGCGATTTAGTGGCGCCACTGCTACATGCTAGTGTAAACTTAGCTTTAATGCTGGCATTGTGTACCTACTCACCATGTGAGACCGGCTGCACAACAGGTGGCACGAAGCCAGCCTGGTTGTGGTGCGACTCCACCTGACTTTGCAGATCCAGAAAGGTCTGCTCGATGTTGCGCAGAGTCGTTGGTGTCAGAGTGGAGGTCGTCCGGGTAGGAACTCCTGTCAGACCATCCAACTGTAACACACAAACAGATTCATATGAATGACAGCGTAAACAAATAGTATAAAAGAATAAAATTATTATTTCTTCGTTGTTTTTCCTTAACGTTTTAAACATGATCAGGAATCTGATTTTTTTTTGTCCAAAAATCAATTTTATGCTCCATTAGATAAAAGGTCAACAGTGAACCTACAGTTATCTCAATATAAGATGTAATGGTCTTAACTATAAAGTGGGACAGCAAACAAAATACTTTAGTGCTGGTTTAAAATACTGTATGTATAATTCGCACTAGTGAAGTTGTTTGCCTGTTCTTTCTTAAGAGTCTGCAGAGATAGTTGTCATATTGGATTTATTGTAATACAAGCAATGTTAAATGCGGAACATAACTTTAACTTGCCGGAAGATTTGCCGAAAAATTAGGTTTTTACATCAATTCGAAAGAGCGTGAAGTTACTAGAATTAATTTCATAACATTTTTATGATCACCTGTATTTTCATAAAAATCATAAATCAATAATTTTAATTCACTGTGCTGTTCCGCATTTAACATCGCTCTTATAGAACTACAGTAAATACAATATGACAACTACCCCTGAACATGCAGTAATCACAATATAGGACGAATTGTACTTTATCTATAAAGTGAAAACCCACTAAAATATTCTGGTACACGTCCAAAACTGTGTAGAATTCACATTAATGAAGTACTTTGCTTGTTTGTTCATCACTGTATTGTTGTGAACAATA
>JAQJVL010004889.1:0-40390 GCA_035578905.1 Stictocephala bisonia
AAGGAATGTAAGATGAAGGGATTTACAAAATTCAGAAGGCCTAAAGCACAATAAATCAGTTATTTTTAAATAGAATTTCAGGGCTTCATACATTTGTTTAACACTAAGCATGCTTATGTAATTTAATTGAAAAGAGGGACAAATTTAGGTAAAGCTAGTATTAAAGAAATTTGATGGCCCTGCATTGAATTCATTAAATTTAAATGTCAATAGTTGTACTTTACTGTTTTTGTGGAAGAGTAACTGGTCAACATTTAATTTGTTACAGTAAACATAATATATTTCAAAGGCAAAAAGAAGTATATATTAAATAATGGAAAACAACTTACTTATTGTCATTCACTATCATTGTTGGAAAATTATGACAGCTTTAAAACTGTTATTTTTTAACTGACGGTGAGTCAACTGAAATAAATATTAATGTTAACCCTTATCGTGCCGTAAGCGCATATGTTGTCTTTGCTCTAAAAGCCGTAAGCGCATATACACATAATAATTACAAAAATAATATTTTCGTAATAATGTTTCTAATTTAAATCCGGTAGTGCGTTTGGGTTATGGGCAGTGACTCATGAGAGACACATTGTGCGACTTCAGACCTTTTGTTGGCCTGTCAATCACTACGAGACTGGTTTTTGTCTGGCAGTGTTACATTTCCGCTGTGCCGCCTAACGCTACAAGCGCATATCAGCTACTGTCGAGTCAAGCGGTTGTTATCGTCCGCCGCCTCACTTCTTTGAAACTGTGTATTTAGTTGTTTTATATTACTTTAGTTTAATAATGTTAGAAATTTATTAGTTTTAGTGTTAATATGAATAATCCGGTCGATTTTTGAATTTGTGGAAGGTACTAAATACATCGTATTCAAGTGCTATATGTATTTACTTATTTATTATTATATGTGTTATGTGCAGGCCCTTGTCTTTTTCAGTAAATCTACTTAATTATACATATTTTTATTAATAGTAATAGTATTTTGTATTGATTCATACTGTATAAGTGATCTATGCCCGAGACTTACTTTCAAGTAAAAGTTTGCTTATTTACATATTCATATATAAGAAAAAAGGTAAAGTAAGATAGTAAAAGTTTCAAAATGTTATCAAATCTTTTATTTTCCTGTACAGAACAATAAACAGAAATGAGCAAGTAAAAAATATCATTTTAATTTTTTTACAATAAATTAGCGCTTAATGGTAAATAGGCATTGTATAAATGGCGCTTCAAGGGTTAAGTTACATAAGCTTAGATAAATAAAAAGTACTATATTACGGAATTTTTTAAGGAGAAGCATAACTTTGGATAACTTTTTGAGCGGCCATAGATAAGGGGCTAAGGCATTGGCTTGCCACGCAGCCGGTCCAGTTTCGATTCCTGATGTGACCACTAATAGATTTTGCTCTGCCGCTTCCATGGTTCGGAAATCACGTGAAGCCGTTGGTCCCCTAGTTAAGTGTTAGAGAGGGCACCTTAGTCCTAAATTCGGCTGGTTAAATAAAACGATCTTGAATTTTCTTGTTTTAACTTTGATTTTATATTTGGGGCCAGGTTGGAAAGCGACCTACGTGGTAGATTTAGCACATGTAGGGGAAGTGTGCACCACTCCCAGTTCTGTCCTAGTCTCTAGTTGGCGTGAGGGGCAGTATAAGAAGTGAAGACCAATGGACACAGGTGAAGTTAAGAAAACTGATTGAATTATAAAAGTTGATTTAATATAGCCTAATCTTGTATATTGTCATTTTTGTAGTCAAATCATATTATGATTACATTATAATCATATTGAAATAGACTATACGTTCTTGCTCGATCTATCATGACCTATACAGTTAGCAAAGCACACTTTTTAAATTGTATACGAAGTAATATGTAAGTAAATATTAAAGAAATTAGCGATAACTATTATTTCAGTTAGAAGGTAGGTCACTGAACATTTCAATCACGTATAAATATTTCAAAAAAATTAAATAATTAAAACACAATAATATCGCAAATTCAAATGACAATATAACGTCAACATAAATCAGTAATGACAACTTAAAGTAGCCCTACACTGACTGATTCCTCACTCCTATTAGCTCCTTTTCCCATTATTCATGTTCCAGCTGTACTAGATTCCAGTTCTCTTCACGTTCCTTGTCCTCCAATGGTCACCTAGCAGAATGACGTAAAAGGCGGAGCTTCCTTTTGCGTATGAATGATGATGAAATGTTAAAGTGACCCAGTGGCACGTCAGTTTAGTAGTGGGAGAAGACTAATTTTCTGCATCACTTCAATGACTATCTTTATCTCTCCCACACAGATTATTTAATTAGGTAACAATAAAAGCAGCCGAACTATAGTATGACAATCCATTATTGTTTTAGCCAACACGTTAAAAATTAATGAAACAGTATAAACATATTCAATAACATGTAATGTTGATAAATAAATAAAATAATATTGATAAATAAGAAGGTTGAGTTTTTATATGGAATTTTAATTTAAAATATTTTCCTAAAAAAAAGGGTGAAATAGATATTAATTGTTTTTAATAATTAATTTATTTTTATTTATTTATTTATTCATAAGACGCCGATCGTCAAGATATGGGCGAATATGGATTTCGAATGAGTGTAGATGAGCGAATGTTGTCATTGTTATAAACTAAGGCCGACTATTCCTTAGGAAGTGTCATTAATTAATAGCCCAATGACAAATGAACAGCCGGTGGTTATCAGCTGATCCTTCTCAAAATGTATTATAACTCTGATTGGGATCGAACTGAGAACCTTTAGCACATGAAGCTGGGATTGAACCAACTACGCTACCGACCAATCAAAATGTTTAACAATAATTTTTTAACTCAAATAATCTTGAGTAATGTATTTTAGAACACATGGCCAACGAACTAACTGAAACCACATCAACTAACATGAATTGTGAAAAATATAACAAGTTTAAATTTATAAAACAAGACAATGTGTTTTGATTGGGAAATGTTGCTCACACGTAAATTACGACACCCATACTCATTTCTTCATGGACTTTATATCATATTCATATCAGTACAAGTTATATCTTCCGGCCGAACTCTATAGTCGTTATCGCAGTAGAATCAGGTTAATGTCTGATAGCGTTTATCCCTGTCCACTTGGAACGAAAACAAACTCGAGTAATAATCATTTTACAACTATTTTATTGTAAAACATTACTGTACTAGTTTTTAAAAATTCAACAATAAATATTATTGATTTAAAAGGCATTTTTTTCTTCATAATTTGTCATTTTGGTGCATCAGAATAATTCTGAGACATTGATATTACTCATACATCATGGCACTATCGATGCCATCACACTACTTTTAATGAATCGACAATTTGACTTGTCCTGAATCGCATCGCATCGATTTTTCAATGCATCACACAACCCTAAAAACTAACAATTAACAAAAAAACTAAACAGTTAATAGTTAAAGGATTAAAAAGGAAAAGTCACAACTGAAATCAGCAGAAGATAATTACTAAATTGTAAAAAAGGCATAGGTTTCTTTGTGGGCTTGATTACACTAAAAATGTTGTAATTTTGAAAGGTAGATAGTTTAGTATAAACAAAAATTAAATGAATTTACTTCAACATAACATTTAAATTGTCTTTATGTCTAAATATCAGTCTCAATAATTGAAATTAATTACATATAATAATCAAAGTTAAAGGTAATATCTCATTCACTGTAACATAATTACCAATAAGACAGCTAAACTGGCATAGCGATTACCTAAAAACAAAAGTTGGACAGCTGAGAAACATTAATTTTATGATAATTAAAATTGTGGCGTACAAAATGTTGACTGATTGGACCAATGGTGTGGATACAGTCTGGCTTACACAAAGGTAATTTATAGGAATATATAGTCTTCATCATTTAAAGCAGTGGTTCTCAAACCTGGGGGGCGCGCCCCCCCTGGGGGGGCGTGAGAGAATTTCAGGGGAGGCGTGAGGGTACAAAGAAAAAAAAATTAAAAAATATATATTTTGTTAAAAAACAAAAACTTTCAAAAACCATCAAATAAACTTTCATATTTAAATATATCTGGATTTTTATTTTGCATCCCAGCTTTTGCTAACGTAGAGTTCGCATCGTAAGTTTCATAATTTCACTGTTCTAACTTGAACCAACCAATTATTGACTGGAGGGGGAGGCGTGAGCTATCTTCAGTGTTCAATGCCACTGTACGTGTATGGGTGGCGGGTGGGTCAATACCACTCTACGTGTATGGGTGGGTGAGTGGGTGTTCAATACCACTGTACGTGTATGGGTGTTCATGTGGGTCAATGCCACTGTACGTGTATGGGTGGGTGGGGTGGGTCAATTACACTGTTCGTGTTTGGGTGGGCGGGTGGGTCAATAACACTGTACGTGTATGGGTGGGGTGGGTCAATAACACTGTACGTATATGGGCGGGTGGGTCAATAACACTGTACGTGTATGGGTGGCGTGGGTAGGTCAATAACACTGTACGTATATAAGTGAGCGGGTAGGTCAATAACACTGTACGTGTATGGGTGGGTGGGTGGGGTCAATAACACTGTACGTGTATGGGTGGGCGGGTGGGTCAATAAACACTGTTCGTGTTTGGTGTGGGCGGGTGGGTCAATAAACACTGTACGTGTATGGGTGGGTGGGTCAATAACACTGTACGTATATGGGTGTTGCGGGGGGGGTATAGTGGGGAAATAAGACAAGTAGACCCTCATAAACCAGTAGACACTCAATCAGCCAGTGCTAAAAGGTTGAGAACCGCTGATTTAAAGCGATAGCAGTAATACAAATGTAACTTTTCAAATTTTTATATTTTTTCAATTTTTTATAGAAATAATATTATTTAGATGACTAGTACAGATCCCGCCTTATGATAGTGATATAGTAACAACTCACAGTAGTCACCATAGTTGAATGATCCAGCATTTTCCTCATTTCATCGAGGAAACCCATATCCAACATTCTGTCCGCTTCATCAAGCACGAAAAACCCTGGTAGATGCAAAGGAAACACGGCCTCTATTTACAAAGTCATTCAGTCTTCCAGGAGTGGCAACTAGTATATGACAGCCATTCTGCAGAGATACACAAGTAATATAAATTCAAAGAGATGTAAGTCTAAAAAGAAGTAAATAACCAACTGGAATAAAATGATGTTTCTCCACCAAATGCTTAAAAATAAGGCTCTACACATATAGTGCAATATTTACCTATTAGACAATACAAATATTTCGTATTTAGCTAAATTTTGGTAAAAAATAAAAACAAAGCAGCATACCTGGTGAACTGTAGATAAACATAGAGACAACACTAAACATCTGGTTAGTGAAATATTTTGGAGCCACTGACCTCTTCTTCGGTCACTCCTTTGTGCTATGAGTTGCTTAAACAAGCTAGTAGGGCTGCCATTTTGCACTGGAGCGCACGGCAGGTCAGTGGGCGTCCAGGACATATTAGAGTGAAGATTGTACTAGCAGTAGTTATTTTTTCAGTTGCTTGTCGAAATGAGTGCTGCAATAAAAATTGCCGCTCAGTGTAAAGTGCTTTCTTTCAATCGAGTTTCGTGGTTTTTTGAAAGAATTTTCAGTATCCACCGAGTGTAAAACTTTCGGTAGTGTAACCTGTCAGCCACTACCTTGTACAAATCCAGTCCTGGACATATGTGGAAATCAGATCATCAGCGACCACAGACAGCTTGTTGACATTTGTTCTGCCACTTTTAAATGCGCGAACCCATTCCCAAATAACTCCTTCACTCATTACATTGACCTATACACAGCACAAAGTTCTCATATGAATTGCTGCTGCCAAATATTGTTTTAGTTACAAAAAAATCCAACACTCACTTTTTTTGCAGCACTCATTTCCACAAACAACTGAAAAATAACTAGCGCTAGTAAAACCTTCACTCTAATACGGCTGGAAGTCCACTGACCTGCTGTGCGCACCCTATCCCCTCTACTTCCCACACAGTGAGCAAATGAAGCTTACATACCCAACAACCCTCGTATCTACAATTTACCAGTTAAGTGAGCATGCAGCTTTCATTTACATTCATTCATTTTCTATTTAAATCCCAGACCAGGTTCCCTAAAATTAACCTGTATTTAGCAAAATTAGCGTCTCCAATTACATAAACGAATTGAGCGTCATATTTTTATTAAATTTGTAACCTTACCTAAATAATATTAGACTATACTGATATTATACACTCCACTGATAGTTTATATTGCATGAAGTCTAAATCCAATATCTGATATGATATATGTTAACTGCTATAACATACAGATTCAGTTAGCTGTAAAAATAAATGCTGATCTTCACCAATCTTCTATGATGTTTGCTGCTTTTGAATCATGATATCCATCTCACTCGAGCGTTATTTGTGTGGTAGTAAATTTATTTCGCCAGCATTGCTGTAGGCATATATATCTTCTTGCACTCAGGTTTGTTAACTTGCCTACAATTTCGATAGATATTGGAACCAGCCAGAACCTCACTCACTGACAGCCAAGCAGTCCACATTTTTTGACTGTGACACTTAAATATTAAGCCAGCATTACAACACAATGCAGTATTCGTTGTCTATCATATCACTTTCACTTTCCCGTTTTATAAAAAAATCTGTATCAGTATGTTATTGATATAATATTAAATATTGGGATGTAAAATGAATAATTATTTACAATTCTCCCCCTTATATAAATTTAAAATATAATAGTTAACTATATTAAATATTAATTAATACAATTAAAGACTAGCTGCTGCTACCACCACTACTACTACTACTACTTGATCAAAAGCCAAGTCATGCACTGCGTGCTCTCCTGGATGGACGACCACAGCTTGAGTTTGAAAACGGAGAATACAGAAATCATCTTTCTCACCATACGAAGGATCGAGACTTTGTATAGGTCCGAGTCGACAAACAGACAGACAAAACGCCCCATTAAATACCTTAGAGGGAGGGTTAATACGAAGCTCACGTTCTAGGAGCAGACTAAACCGCAGACAAACAGAGAAAAGAATCGGCTTCTTAAGCAGAATGATGGGCCGATGTAGGTGACCCTGTCATGAGTAAGCCAGGAGCTTTTCCAGGAGAGTAATCTCAGTCAAGAGAAAAAGGTGCCATCAGGATTGTGTCTGGTTATAGGACAGTATGCAAGTTTTGCTTGTAACTGCAGGGTAATTCCTATTAACCAGCTAATCTCCGAAAAAAAAAAAAAAAAGAAAAAAAAAAACAGGTTGTGCAATGAGGGTGGGGTGATTAGCTGTACCATCACCCGAGTACACAAATGCAAGAAGAATAGCAATGACAATGGTACAGAGAGACCAGAGGCAGATGGACCGTACAGCTGATCAGACACCTGCAGAGTGTGTGGGGAAGTGGAATTTAACCTTGCTCAGTTCCTCATCAGCCATGGCAACTTCTGAGCATATCTATTAAAGATAGGGGAAGGTCAGAGATCCAGAGTGCCCTTGTGCTAGGGACTCACGTTCCAGGCGATCACCCGGAAGGAGAACAACCCAGCTGGATAGTATTATTTATTATGAGAATACACTACACTAGTCTGAGAGTTGCCACAAAATAACCTTAATTGCAGCTTATACATGGACGAAGAAAGTTTTTTATATCAAGCAGTAAATTCTATTAGAATATTTCTATTTCGCCACAGGAATACATTTCAAATCATTTTATTGTTATAAAATATTTATTTTAAGTTAAAATAACAAATACAACACAGAAACAATAATAATCTGACACTGAAATCCTTCTTTAACCTAAATTGTTTATATTATACTGAAGGAGGACTAAACTTGATTACTGAATTTTGAAAAATGTTTACTGATATTTTTTATAAGATAGAATTTTTCATCTGAGAGTGATTATTCATTATTTTAGCTTCAGAAATTGTACAGTAGACTCGTGATTACCCGAGCCTAGATTAACCGAGCCCTCGGTTAACCGAGGGAAAAGTCGGAGAGGGCGGGTTACAACCGTGTTGGTTATCGTAGAGATTAAATGCGTGTGGATGCGAATTTACGCGAATATAGCGATTCACGCATCAGGAATGCCTCTACCGGTCGCTGCTAGGTCGAGCCGGAGTTCTCGGAAGTCAACCCACCCCCTTTTATTAGGAACTGAGTTTATTGCAGAATTGTTCTAATTTTGTCAGTCATCCTCGTCAGTCAGTCTGAGTTGTCTATCTAACGTGGTTGTTTGCTGCATTTTTATTGTTCAAAGTAACGGTTAATTTGGAACGGCGTATTACAGTATTTTAAAACCGGTTAATTTTTAAGTGTTTTAATTTAATGTTTCTTAGTTTGTAGGCCTATTTAATAAGTGGTTTTTAGTTTTGTTTCATACGTTTAATTATTTTTATAAGTTCATTTTTGTGTGTGTGAAAGAGAATCTTACTGTGCAAAATGAGTTTAAAGCGGAAGCGAGTAGTGGTTTCCTTAGAAACAAAATTAAATGCGATTAAAAGGTTAGAAAAAGGCGAATCTATAAAGAAGGTTGCTGCAGAGTTGGGTGTTGGTGAAGTGACTGTTGGAGATTGGAGAGGAAAGAAGAAAGAAATCGAACAGTGGGTTAACCAAAGTGCGAGTAGTGGGAGTGGCTTAAGGCGGAAGACAATGAAGAAAGGAGATCATGGTCAAACATCGGAAGCGCTATACTTGTGGTTTTCGCAGTTGAGAGGTATGGGCAGCCCTATAAGTGGACCCATGCTCCAAGCTAAAGCTCTTGAATTTCATAGGAAATTTAAGGATGGGGAGGAAAATTTTTGTGCTAGTGAAGGATGGATGGATACCTGGAAGAAAAAATATGGCATCCGACAATTAAATATTTGTGGTGAGAAGCTTTCTGCCGACCCATCTGAAATTGACAGTTTTTATTCAAAACTTGAAACCATAATCTTAAATGATGGACTTACGTCAGATCAAATTTTTAATTGTGACGAAACCGGGCTCAATTACAAAATGCTTCCATCGAAAACGTTAGCAGCTAAAAATGAAGCAAATGCACCCGGTTACAAAAAAAGTAAAGAGCGAGTGACAATCATGAACTGCTGCAATGTCCGGTTCATTAAAATTAAGACCCCTATTAATAGGGAAAGCCAAAAACCCAAGGACATTCAAAAATGTTCAAGTAAATTGCTTGCCAACAGTTTACAAAAACCAACAAAATGCATGGATGGACTGTACCATTTTTAAAACATGGTTTTTTAACGATTTTGTCCCAGTTGTTGAGGCATATTTAAAGCAGAAAAACTTGCCCCAGAAAGCATTGTTGTTGCTAGATAACGCGCGATCTCATCCGGATGCAAGTGACTTAGTTAGTGGTCAAATAGGAGCAGTTTTTCTTCCACCCAACGTGACATCGCTCATCCAACCCCTAGACCAAGGTGTTTTGGAAGCAATGAAGAGAAACTATCGACGAAGGCTTCTCCAAGTGTTGCTAGCCAAGTTAGGATGAAGGACTGACGGTAACGGATGCACTTAAGAAAATCACTGTCAAAGACGTTGCTTATTGGATTGCATCTGCGTGGGACGACGTAAAAGTGTCCACGATTCAAAAATCGTGGAAAAACATATTCCAAATAAAGCACAAAACAAACGACACGCAAAGGAAACTGACGACTGTGTAGTCGATTTAGCCAACCTAGTTAATCATTTACCAGTTGAAGAACCAATCATAAATGAAGATGTAATCAATTGGATTAATGGAGACGAAGAAATGGAATTGTTCAGACGACGCAATTGCCGATCTCATTGTAAACAAAAACAATAATGAAGAAGAAGAAGATGAAGACACAGATGATGCTACTCCAAAGATTACTCATTCCGAGGGATTGAAGTTACTTGAAGGAGCACTCGCATACGTTGAGCAACAAGAGGAATCAACTCCATTCGATGTCCTCCATTTTCAACGTTGGCGGAACATTGCGGCATCAAAGAGAGGCACGAAACTTACGCAAAAGTCAATCAAAGACTTTTTCAAACATTAATATTTACTGATTAAGGTAAATGTTTTTGTATTTTATATAGTTATGTGTTAGTTTATTAGTTTGTACTATTAGTATGTTAATGGTAACACAATTATCGATTTTTACGCGTTTTTTCTTATCAGTACAACCCATCTCGGGATTATCCGAGTTTTTTGTGTATCCGAGGTGGGTCTCGGTCCCAATTACCTCGGATAACCGAGAGTCTACTGTACTTACTTCGTTAGTGGTACCGATGAAAGTACATTATCCCAAATTCAAGCATTCCTTTACGGACTGAACCTTAGGTAACTGTCGCAATGTGAGTTTGCCTGTTTGAAACATTTTCAGGTAAATTTGTGTAATAAAAGACTCTTCCAACGTGACTATAGACTGCACTGAGACTATTGTAGGGTGAAGTGATACAGGCATTCTTCCAGGCTGTGTAAACATGCCAATTCAACACATGCCGCTGCTACCATTCTAACAGGCTAATGTTCGGTTTGGAGTTCAGATTCTGGTAGAGAATTCCTGAACGGAGGTCATGTGTCCTAGCTCATTTATCACTATGTACTTCTACATCACCCGGAAGCATGGACATAACTCGGATGGGTGTTTGCCCGAGCCTTATAGGGAATTTGAAGAAGACAATGCATTCTTCCAAACATGCTTTCAGAGTGGGAGTTGAGCAGACATCAGCCAACTCTAACTTGCCATAGTGGTCTGGTAGACGATCTCTGATTAGCATAACTGGACTAGAATATGCATTTTACAGTATTGTTTACGGTGGTTCCAAGAAAGATTAATGCTTGGATTGAGTCCAACACACCAGGGCCAACATGTAGGTCCTGAAATAATTTGTAATTCATTTTTCCATCCCATAAAAAACTAACCATTTGTAATATGTGTGTGCCAAGCATTCAAATTATACAATTATGAAGTTGTGGCAACCAAGTTTAAAGGACATTAACACAAATAAAATTCAAGAGGTGAGGAATAAAACTGTTACTAGTGTTACACAGTACACGTACCTGAAAAAAGAAAACCTACTGGACATATCTTCTTTTGTATAAAGAATGAAGATAAAAAAACTACTAAATAGTGTTCAGAGTCCTTCGATTACAAGTTCTAGGTATACACTCAACTCCCGATTAACCGTAATCGGAATAACCGCGTTGCGGCTTAACCGGGGACACGTTCCGGGAAAAATACATAAATTAAATGCAGACGGATGCGGTCCTAATTACCGATACAAGTCAATGTTTTCAAAATGTAAATGTAGGTCGATGTTTTTGAGACTGTAGGGCATTTTTCTCGGAAGGAAGCGCGGTAGGGGAGTCACTCATCTCCAGCCGGCAGCCAGGCTCACTCAAGGTCATAGACCCCTTCCCTCTTACCCCACCCCTCTTACCCCTCCCGATACGTCAACACTCTCTCACCCGCGTTCCACGCCCCTGATCAGTAGAGCAGTGAAGTGTGACACACAGTGCGCATATTATGGCTACCGCTTCTAAACGTAAACGTGTTGTTTTGTCGATCCAACAAAAGTTGGACATTGTTCAAAATATTGAACGTGGTTCCACGGTTTAAACAGATGTGTAACCAGTACAATGTTGGCGATAGCACAGTGCGTGATATTTTAAAAAATAAAGATAAACTCGTAACTTTTGCATGTTCCTCGGACTCGAATTTTGGAATGGCCAATCGGAAGACCATGAAAAAATCAACGTTTGACGAACTTGATCAGTGCATGTTGGAGTGGTTTTCGCAGCAACGCGCACAGGGAACTCCGGTATCAGGACCGATTTGCAAGACGAAAGCAAAGTTTTTTTTTGAAGCTCTCGGAATGGAAGGGGACTTCGATGCATCATCGGGTTGGCTCACGCGATTCAAACTGAGACACGGAATCCGGGATGTGTCTACGAAAGGAGAAATCTTAAGTGGTGACATTGACGCTGCTAATCAGTTTAAAACGGAATTTCAAAAATTTGTGGAGGACGAGGGACTGTTGCTGGAACAAATTTACAACGCAGATGAGTCCGGGTTGTACTGGAAATGTCTACCCACCCGGACCCTAGCATTTAAAAAGGAACACAGTACACCGGGACACAAGGCTTCCAAAGAGCGCATTACAATTATGACCTGCGCTAACGCAACTGGACAACATAAATTGCCCTTACTTGTGATCGGAAAAGCCAAGAAACCTAGATCTTTTAAGGGCACTGAGGCCAAAAATTTACCCGTGGATTATTTCAATCAAAAGGCTGCTTGGATGAATTGCGAAATATTTAAAACTTGGTTTGACTTAACATTTGTACCGGAGGTAAAAAAACACTTGAAAGCTCATGGCATTCCTCAGAAAGCTGTTCTTCTCTTGGACAACGCACCTTCCCACCCTAGTGCAACTAATTTGAGATCACCTGATGGAAATATCTTCGTGAAATATATGCCTCCCAATGTTACGGCCATGATACAACCAATGGACCAAGGCGTTATTTCATCTTTGAAACGCAACTATCGCTCAGCTATCCTTCAGAAAAGAATAGAAGAAGGGAACGACCTCAAGAGCTTTTGGAAGGACTTCACAATCTTAGATGCCATCTACGAAGTGCGATCTGTTTGGGAAAAAACCAAACCGCTGACTATCAAACGATCTTGGAAAAAAATCATGCCCGACATTTGTGAAGACAATGACTTTCTTGGATTCGACGAGACTGATTTTGTTGTTGAAAAAATCACAGAAGCTATAAAAGATGTGCCAGGAGGAGAGGAAGTGGACGGAGAAAATATACTGCAGTGGTTGGATTGTGATGCGGAAGATCAAGGGTATGAGCTGCTGACAGATGAGCAGATTGTAAACAAGATAACAGGTCCACCTGTCGTGGAGGACGAGAGTGAAAGTGATGAGGAGGGTGGGTCACGTGATCAACAACAAACAACTGTGTTGCACAGTGCTGCACTGGCGAGTGTGGAACAGCTGCTTGAGTACTGTGAGAGTCAAGAAGATGCTTCAATCGCAGACAAAATTGTGTTACGAAACATGAGAAGTAGAATCAAAAAGAAATGTTTCTCTGTTCAAAAACAGAAAACTGTTACGGATTATTTTCAAAGAAAGTAATTCACGGTATTTTGTGACTTGTAAATATTTTTTTTATTTGATCTTAGTTTTGCCGTGATTTGAGCACCTAAGTACTGTAAATGTTCATATTCTTTGTACTGTATTTACATTAACGTGTGTTATTGTGTTCAAATATGTGTGTTAGGCCCTATTCATTCATTGTGATTCCTGTCAAATACAACATTCAGGTATGTTTTAATGCAATATAAATATGTTAATTACCACCGTTTAATAGGGTTTTGCATTTTAATAACCTTTCCTGTTCATTTTATAGTATTTTGCGGATTAACCGCGATTTTACGTATCCGGGAAGCCTTAACCCTACTTTATCGCGGTTAATCGGGAGTTGAGTGTAATAAAATTGGCAATGTCAGTTATTTTAATATAAATAGTCATTTAAATATTATGTATTGTATTCAAAAACCAAAAAGAATTAAACATACCACCATCTTCTGTGCTTGATTTTGAGTTCCAGTGCCACCATAAGCAATACACAGTTTCAAAATTGACCCTTTAGAAAATTTTCTTGCCTCGTCAAAGATCTGTATTGCCAATTCTCGAGTGGGGGAAACAATGATGACCTGGGGTTCACAAGTATCACATTCAAACATGAGGTCCTTAGGCTCTTCTAATAGTGTGTTGATAATCGGTATCAGGAAAGCAGCCTGAAAACATAGTATACTTTTGAGGCCCAGAGTTTCAACAAATATTTACACCATTGCTGGATATTATAAACCCGAGTTATCAGAAACAATGTAAGGAAAAACATAATTTTATTTAAATGAATTATAAAAAGAAAATTGTATAAACATTGATATTACTCGCATTATTCCTTATGCTTGTTTTGTTTTAAAACAATAATATAAATTAAATAATACAATATACATGCACTATACTGTGAAAAAATAATGATAAAAAATAAAAACAATCACCACTAGGCTAGAATACAGTAACATTGTTTTGTAAACAAGTGTCATGACAGAGCGGATGTGAGTCATGGGTCACTCCCCAACCCCTACCTATTATTGTAGAAGCTTTTAAACCTTTTTTTGGTTATGTGATCCTTTATATACTTTTATATACATTTATTTAAAATTTCTTTATGAAAAAAAAACAAAAAACTTTTTTCGCATCCAGATTTTGTCATTATATTTTTATTCCTACACATGAATTTAAATGTTATGGTTTTCCAAGATTTACTAAGATATTCATAGCTTATTCCGGGGTATTTCACGGTAATCAGAATTCCCACCTTATTCTTGGTTGAGTAGCCACCTTGAATAATTGGACGGTGTTATGCAAAAAGGAACCAACCCTCATTTTTTTAGGATTTGACTTATTGGCACCACAGTGTACAGCCCAAGCAACATTTTATATTGCAAAAAAGATCCAAGAATATTAATTTCACAAAAAAATCTAAAAAAATATTTAAAAACAGCTGTTTTGGTTTTCAGCCATTGTAATTTTTACAAAATGATCTCATGTGATTTGGATCTTTTTGCCCTTTTGTTTAACAAATATTATTTGGACCCAACTTACTTGGTTCTTTTTTGAATTCAAACTAATCACATTTTATTACAGAACCTTGTGACATGGTTCTGTTTTGCAATATTCATTACTCAATATCGAAATGAGTTCCCATGTATCATGGTTCTTTTTGGGAAATTAGAATGAAGTTAGGCTACTGTTGATTATGAGTTTTATGTTATTGCGGTAGCAAATAAACATAAATTTCAACAATGACATCAAGAGGATTGATGATGTCAACAATGATCAAGAGGATGCTTGAAGCTTTGAAAAAGAAAGAAGAGTGCAAAAGCAGGCCTAAAAGAGGTAGAAAGAGGAAGTACGGAAATTTAACCAGAGTTGAAAGATTAAAAAAAAAAGTACAAATATGAAGAGTATGTTAATTTTTCAAAAAACCATTTGGTGGTGCCACAAAAAGTATTTATAGATGTTGATTGCCAGTGCAGAAATAAGTGCAAGGACAAAATCTGTGTTGCAGATCGCCAAAAAGAGTTTGAAAAGTTTAAAAGTCTTGGAAATTACAATGCACAAAATCTGTACATTTGTAATAGTGTAAAAGAAGTTCCAAAAAAGAGATCATATAATTCACTGATTAAAAATAAAGGGAAGGCTAGACCTAAATCGTGTTCTCGTATTTATAGCATAAACAAAGTTGTGGTATGCAGAGAAATGTTTGCAAAAACCCTACTATTGTCAACAAAAAGGATAAATACGGCCTTATCAAAATGTAAGTCTGAATCATTACTTGACCAACGAGGTAAACAAGCAGGATGGAACACAATGTCTGAAGAAAAATTAAATGAAATAAGGAAATGCATTGATGCAATACCAAAATACACTTCACATTACCGAAGAGGGGAGACAAGCGCTTTGTTCCTGCCTCCTGAAATGAATATTAATAAAATGTATGACTTGTACGTCGACGGAAGGTCACAAAATGAAGTTGTAAGCTTATCCTCCTTCAAAAAAGTATTTTATACTAACTACAACCTAAAATTCAAGTCTTTGAAAAAAGATACTTACAACAAGTGTGATATGTTTGTGGCAAAACTTAAGAGCACACAAAATGAGGAAGAAGAGTCAAAAATACAGAAAGAGTATGATGAACATCAACTTGCCGCCAAAACTGCTATGAATAGAATCAAAAGTGATCTGAAGTCTGCTGCTGACAATCCGTCACTAGAATGTTTAACTTTTGATTTGCAGAAAACACTACCTTTACCGCATATACCTACAAACATTGTATTCTACAAACGACAGTTGTGGGTCTACAACTGTGGCATCCACACTGGCAAGGAGGACAAGGGGTTCTGTTATATCTGGGTTGAGGGTGAAGCTGGTAGAGGTGCCCAAAAAGTGAGCTCTGCCATCATAAAACATGTCCAAAATAAACTTCCAGCTGGGACAGAAAGTTTGATTTTGTGGAGCGACTCGTGTGGTGGCCAGAATAGGAATATAAAGGTAGTTTTAATGCTCAAAGCTCTTCTTCATGATCACCCTACACTAAAAACAATCACACATAGGTTCCCCATGCCAGGTCACAGTTTTCTACCCAATGACAATGACTTTGGGAAAATTGAAAACGCACTAAAATACCAGCAACATGTATATTGCCCAGATGACTATTTTACCATCATGGAAAAGTGCAAGAAGCAAAATCCACTAACTGTTGTGCGGATGAGAAGTGAAGATTTTAAGTCAAGTTATTCACTGGAAGAAGCTGTCACAAACCGTAAAAAGACTGTCGAGAAAGAGGATGTTTGTTGGCTCAATACAAGAGAAATTCTACTGAAAAAGGAAAAACTAATGTCCATTTTCATGAGCAGAAAATTTGATGGGCCTCATGAAGAATTAGACATTACTAAGGCACAGAAAAAGACTAAAGGGCGCCCCAGCAAAGATGAACCTCGCAGTCCTCGATTGGTGGACCTTCAACTATTATGGCACAATGGAAAGCCTGTAGCTGAAGCAAAGCTTAAAGATTTAAAATCCATGCTCCACTTGCTACCTAGAAACTACCATGGGTTTTATAAATCCCTTTACTCAAGCGCAGAAATAGAAGATGATGTGGATGGTTTTGGAGGGGAACTTGATTATTGAGCTTGATATTGAAATAGACGACTGAAACCTTTAGCTATCGGATCGTAACCAAAGAATAATATGTACCTAGGCCTATTGTAGCTCATTGCAATGAACTGCAATAGATAATGTGTTTGTAGGCTAATAACAGTATGTGATATGGTACAAGTTCCTTTTTTTACAAAAAAGATCCAAGTACCATGAGTCTTTCTGGAACCATAAATAAAATTTAACAAAAGAGAACCATGTAGCATGTTTCTTTCTTGCCGTTTTTTCATGATAATACAAAAAAGAACCAATCCACATTTTCCTTAATTATTACTCCAATATGCATTTTAAAAATATAAAAACATGATGAAAATGAATAAAAAAAATAACTTCAATAAAATAAAAAGATTTAAATTTATTATATAGGAAAACAGATTTTATATACCGATTTAACTTTGCTTGCTCATATCTACTCTAAAGACATTTGTGGGATGGTTCCTATTTGCATAACATCGTCCAATTCAAGAAATGAAAATTAATAAAATCATTGCATTCCTTAGTAAGTTAAACAAGTATTTAATAAAAAAAATACTTACTGTTTTGCCAGATCCTGTCTGCGCACAAGCCATCAAATCTCTCCCCGACATAATGATAGGTAGAGCATGCTTCTGCACTGGGGTAGGTTTCCTATATCCAGACTTCACAATATTTTGCAAGACTAGAGGTCTTAAGCCAGCACTATTGAAATCCCTTATGGGTTCTGGTACATTATTTCCAGTGACCTGCAAGAGCACATAAAACAGATCTAATATTTGGTACGCAGCCTCATGACATCATTTACAGGAATTAATTCACGTCTTTAACCTTACAATGCCAACCAACAAAAGGTAGGAAATATATTGAAAGAATACCAAGTGAATTTATCACAGGGAACTCCACAGTCAATTTATACAGTTCTGTCATGTCACATTGTGTTTGATGGTGGCCATACACTAAAATGATCACGTCAAGACACATAAGCAGACATCACATAAGTTGAGTCTAGTTTTTCCATTTGCTTAACACTCAACAGAATCATATACCATCAAGCGATACATCAAATTATTTTAGCCAAAAGTAGTTTAGCTAGCCAGTTAATATTCCAACAATACATTGCTATTATTGTTATATATAAGTTTATGTTGTAAATGTTTCATTTGTTTGTTATAACACCACAATTATTTTAATTTACTTTAATCAATTATTTTTGACACCCCTCAATTTAATATTATTCAAGTTCTGAAACTTGGCTAAAATCCCATATAAATGATAAGATCATTGAACTTCATGCATACAATATCTATAGAAATTATGGTATATCTAAAGTAGGGGTGTGCGAGTCATGATTTTTTTAGTTCGAGTCGAGCGAGTATTTACAGAAGGATTTCCTGTTCACCCAAGGCAACTGTAAAAGGCAGACACCATCCTAAGCCTATGTTAAGTTTTGCCAGATTCGTAAATATATAAATCTAAACTGCACACAATAATTTTGATTTGTTGTTTGTAACTGTGATACTTACTTTTTACTTCCTGCCTTCCGATATTTTTATGTGGCATTGTGTTATGTAACCTTTTTCCTTTTTTCAAAACTAATATGATGAAAGAAACTAAGAAAGTATATTATTAATTGAACCAACGTGGATTATAAAGATTTAATCTGTTCACTCATATCACAGATCAGATTTTCTACTCAAGCCAATTATACTGTTTCACAGTCAGTCGATGTTTATTTGGTGGTTCAGTTCAAAGTGTACCGCGAAAACGTAGCAAAGCTTGTTGGCAAAAGCTGCATCCAATCAAACGGATGTTAAAATTCAGGCGTCATCGCCAAATGCAGTCATTTGTTTTCAGAATTGCCTCCTCTTCACAAAAAATTGTGTACACGCCAAGAGGAGTGGATCTGTATTTTGTGGGTATTTAATTCAGAAATAACAAGGTTACAACTAACGGAAATAAGCTGTTAATTATATAGTCATATTTGAAAATCTGGATGACAAAGACTGTAGTTCATTCGATTCATAATAATAACTAAGCAGGTTTACAGAAAATAAATGTTAGTCGCTTAGGATGAATTAGTTTTTAAATTGTGATTGGTAATGAAATGTGTGCAACTTGAAACTAATTCGATACATGAGGTTACACTGAACAACAGATAAATAATTATTTCATAACGAGAAATTCATGAAAACCTGGTGTAATCAAATGAAAACCGTAGACATAGTCAGCTAATATAATAGGTCTAGCCGATATTGGCGACGAGATGCAGCCTGAAAAATAATGAATAAAAAACGAGACGTTTGATAAGGCTATGTATGGTTCAATAAAAATTATTTTCCTAATTTCTAAATTCCTCGTATTTTGTTTAGAAAAGGTCTTCCTCACTTGGGTTGATTCATGATTGTTTTACAGTTTACATCGATGTCAATGTGAACAGGGAACCGTTCAGTGAGTTTACGAATCAAAATTATCGTACTTTACCACCTTTTACACTCTAACTGTGTTACTGCCTAACATAGTCAGGAAACGCTCAAAAAATTGACAGGAAAAAAAATTATCTTTTTAGGGCGCAAAAATTACACACAGTTTTGGCTTTTAAAAGGGTTCTTACAAAAAAAAATTTTAATAAAATTTCGCCACATATATTAAAATTTTTTTTTTTTGCCCGGGAAAATAAATAAATAATTTTGGGTTTCACAGCTGCTAGAACCCCCATTACCACTTTTTATATGATACAAAAGGGGGTTTTTTTTGTACGTAAAATTTCTTAACCCCTGCTCAGTTTTAAAAAAAAAAATTGACCTCAATCTTTCCCCGCAAAAAAATATACGATTTTTTTTCATTTCCCCAAAAAAGGGAAGCTAAAAGGGTTTTCCTTTGCACTACGTATACTACAACGAAAATGAATTTTGGGCCTAGAAAAGAGGGGAATTCGATTTTTGGGATTTTAAAAGGGGTTTCCTTCTTTGTGAGTATTTTTCGAAAGCTTGACCCCGAATCGATAATAAAATATTCAAAAGGTTTCGAGTATTTGGCACACCCCAAAAAAAAAGGTTTGGGGGGGGAGTTCCCCATTCAGGGGAAATTTCCCTTCCCTGTATAAATTTCTTCACATTTCGGGAAAACTCCAGATTGGGCGGGCCCCGAATACATGTTATTGATGAAAAAAACATTATTTTTGCAGTTATTAAAAAATTTGCCAAATTTTAAAGGGTTCCCCCTTTGCGAATTCCAAGAGTCCCTTAAAAAATATTATGGCTCCTTAATGTAATGTTGTTGTTTGGGTATTTTAATTGAAAACTTCTGCCCCAGTCCTTTTGAACCATTTTTTTTCTGACCTTTTTTCCCCTTGTACCTTCTAAACTGACTTTTACTGCTACAAATTGACCCCAGGCCGGGAGGGGAAGTCTGTTTCTCCCCCTCGACCAGGTTTTTGCATCAAGGCCAACACTCTGCTCCCTTCTTTTTTCCATTATTCCCATAGAAAACGCCGTCCAACGTTGGGGGTTTTTAAAAGGCGAATATGAATGATATGAAACCAAATCGTATGTCCTAGTGGGAAAAACCGAAATAAAAGCAGATCACTAATATTAGAAGTGCCCAGAGAAGTGATTGGGGGTCTGTTCATCATTTTTGTGCTGGTTAAAATTTAATGCAAAAAGTATCGTTAGAAGCAAAAAACAAAAAGGTTAAAGGGAAAGAAACTAGCAGTTGAAAAGTTTTAGAGATAAAAATAAAAAAAAATTTTTTAAAATTTTATTTTAACAAAAAATCGATTTCAAGCACAAAAGGGAAAAAATAAAAGCCCCGAAGTGAAAAAAACAAAAGGGACTTGGACAAATTTTGGGAAGATTTTAAAGAAACAAACAATGGCCCTCAGCAACAGAATTTTTGGGAAAAAAAAAAAGGGGAAAACCAAAAAAAAAAACCCAGGGTTTTTGAGGGAAAAAATGTGAGCAAATGATCGAGGGACAAAAATTTTAATAAAAAAGGGAAGGGACAAGAAAAAATTTTTAACAAAACCCGACCCCGTTTATTATAAAGGGCAAATAAAAGACTCCCAAGGTGTTTGAGAAGAAAGAAGGGGAAGAATAAATTTAAAACACTATAGAGGAAAAACCAAAAAAAAATGCCCAAAAGAGCAAAAAAATTTAAAAAGGTTTTAAAGGAAAAAAACATTTTAGAAAAGGATACACCCCAAAAACATTTTGGAAATAAAAAAAAGGGAAAGGCCCAGAAAAGGGAACAAGAAGAGTAAGAAATTGAAAGGTAAAAAGAGTATTTCCAAAAACCTTTCCCAAAAACGGGCAACGGATACTCTCAATGGGGAAAAGGGAGGAAATTTAAACCAGAATTTTTAAACCCATGGGTAGAAGAGCCCACAATAGCAAAAGTAAAAAAAGGGAAAATTAAAGAACAAAAAAAACCAACAAAGCACCGGGGAGACGTGGTTTCCCATCAAAAATTACTAAAAAGGGGGAGGACAATAAAAGTAAAAGCTCCATGGACTAATTAAAAAAAAAATGGGGGAAGAAAGACAAACCAAACAGACTGGAAGGAAGCACAATTTTCCCATTTACAAGAAAGGCGACAAGAGCAGTGTAAAACTAAAGAGGCATATCATGCAAAATTATTTGCTTATAAAAGCTCTTTAAAAAATTTAATTCGGGCCCCGTTAAAAGGGAATTCACCGACACAAAAAAAAATGGGGGGGGCCCCCCACCAAGCGGGTTTTAGGAAGGGACGTTAACCCCCCGGATCTTTTTCTTTAAACTTAAAAATAAAGTCTTTTGGAAGTATTGGGAAAATTTTCGATCGCAAATTTCCTTGGACTGTTTTTTTTTGATTTTCGAAAGTTTTTTTTAGTCTAAATAGGAAGAAATATGGAAAAAAAAGGAAGATTTGGTAAACCAAAAAAAATTTTTAATTAATCTAGCTAATATAAACAGTGGGAAGGGGTTTAAAAATGAAAAAAGTCAAAAATTGGGGGTAAATTTGTCTATTTTTTGAAGTAAAAACAGGAGTTCGACAAGGGTGAGGGGCTTTCACCTTTGCTGTTTAACAAGCTCTAGAAAAAACCCTTTCAAAAAAATTAGACAAAAAAACTTAGGTGTAACGGGTAGGTGTAAAATTAATTTTTTTAGTTTTTTTGCGACGATGTAAAAAATTTTAACTAAATTTAAAGGGGGCCCTTTGGGAAGAAAAAAGGGGGGATGGGTTTAAGAATAAATTATGAGAAAACCAAGTACATGTACTTTGAAAGAGGGTCCCCCTCGCTTACAGAAGTATTTATAGAAAACATAGTTTTTTGAAGGGGGAGCATTTAAATTTTCTGGGGAAATAATTTTCCAATAAGAATAGTAAAGGAATTAGAAAATTGTAAACAGAAAACCCTACCCAAAACAATGCAGGGATGCTTGCAATAAAATCTTGTCGTAAAAGTTACTTTTCATGCCGAACAAAAAAAAAAAATTTTCAAACGATTTTAAGGCCAGTACTTTTAAATGGTCCCGGGGAAACCTGGAATTAATAAAAAAGAAAGAAAAACTAAAGGGTTTTTGAAAACCCGCGTACTAAGAAAAATTTTTTGGGTCCAAAAATTGGAAAATGGAGAATGGAGGCGCCCCAGCTTAACCAAGAAAATGACAGCAAAACAATACTGTGACTTTAATAGAAACCCGCAAGATCAAGAAGATTGAGAGGGCGGTCTTTTAGGGAAATAGAGAACAAGGGATGCAAAACCAAAGGGAACGGGTTTGGGGGAAACCGTGGGAAAAAAAACCTTAGGTAGCCCAAAAAAAGGGAAGATGGTGGGAGGGGGTTTTTAAGACGGGACACCGCGCACTTGGAACCCAATGGAGGGGGGGCCAGAAAACAGAGAAAAATGGAGAGCTTGGGGGGTGGGGCCAAATCCCTTTTGGGCATGATGGCCATGGGGGGTAAGTAAGAAAAGTTTTTAAAGGGGGTGTTGGTAGTTTTTGTTACAACGGGTTTTAAAACTTTTTCCTCAAAAAAGGACAATTTTTATTAATACCCCAAAAACACCCGGGGAAAAAAGGACCTACAGTTTACGGGGAATTCCGAACCACTTAAGGTGGTCTGTTTTTTCAGCTAATTGACAAAGTCTGTTACTAAGTTATCTCTCCCACAAAAAAACCCAAACAATGATTACCACCCAAAAAGGGAACCCCAAAACTTCTCTAGTGGGCCTTTCGATAGAAAAAATTGAGCGGAACCATGTCGGTATTAAGGGACCGAGAACCCAAACCTATCCCCTACAAACCCCAAAACCCACTTTTTTCCCCAAAAGTGGGGGGGGTTTACAGCACGGTGCCACCAGTGCCGACTTTCAAAGGGATGATCTGAAAATTTCTTTTAAAACAACTTTTTAAACTAAAAAGATTCAAAAATTTTTTCCCTTCAGAAATTACAGACAAAAAAATTCAAGACCGGGAAAAATAAATTGGGGTCAGGCTTTTAAAGTTTATACCCAATTGCGGGGGAAAGGGCTTTTTAAACGGGGCTGGTTGGATGTTGGGGGGGTCTGCCACAGAAATCTTTTTACTTGCTCCAATTTTTTTTCAATATGTATACAAACAAACCCCCAATTAAAAGGGCCCCAAAGAAAATTTATATACTCAGTTGACATTCCCTTTAGCTTCTAAACACAAGGTTCCCAGATTTAATGAAGAAACTCCACAAATAATCCTTGCAGCCCTAAAAAAATATTTTTAAAACAAAGAAGTTAAAAAACCCATAAAAAAAACCGTGCTTCCTCCAAAGGAACAGACTAACGTTTCGAAAATTGCCCTTTTTCTTTCTAAGTTTTTATAAAACTCAACCCAAAATTTGGTAATTTCCCATTTTTCCGGGGAGAATGCTTGACCCAATCCCCTGACTTTTAAAAAACCCATCATCAAAAAAAAAAACCGCTAAAATTTTAAAACCAAGGGCAAATATTTAAATATTGCTGGAAAACTTGAGGAGACATCAAAAACCAAGTCCTTTGTAAAAAACTGCTTTGTTTTTGGTTCTTCGCTGCTAAAATTACAGGGGTTTCACATTTTGGTGAATAGCGCCATACAAAATTAAATTTGATGTTCAATTTTAATGAAGTCATGAAAAATTTTAAAGTCCACTTCAGGGGAAAAGTTCACTTCCTTGGCTCCGGGTTGCTTTTAAAATTTTTGCTCCTCCAGAGATGTCAGGAGGCATTTTTTTAAATCCCAACTCTCAGGGAAAAATTTCCCACACCCTTTGGGCTCCGGGTGTGTGCAATAGGCTCCCCCAAAAAGGAGTCAGGGGGGGAAAAAAATTTAAAAGGCCACTCTCATGGCGTTCATTCCCTTTGGTCCAGGGGTGCTTTTTGCAAATAGCTCCTCCAGGGGTTTGTCAGGGGCATTAATTAAGGGGCCAAACCTCTCATGGAAATTTTTCCTATTTCCCGGCTCCGGGTGCTTTTTGCAATAAAGCTCCTCCAAGGTGCCCAGGAGGCAAATTAAGTCCCACTCTCATGGAAAAGTTCATTTACGGCCCCAGGTGCTGTGCAATATAGCCCCTCCAGAGGTGTCAGGAGAAAGTAATTAAATGCCACCCTCAGGAATTTCATTTTTTCCCCTTGGGCTCCAGGTGCTGTAAATTAAAGCTCCTCCAGAGGTGTCGGGAAGGGCATTTTTTTAAAGGCCACTCTCATGGAAAATTTCCCAAAATTCCTTGGTCCAGGTGCTGTGCAATATACCCCTAAAGGGTGTCGGGAGGAAACTAATTAATGCCACTATTTTGGAAAATTCACTTCCTTGGTCCAGGTGCTGTGAAAATTTTAGCCCCTCCAAAAGGTGTCAGGGGGCACAAATTTAAGGTGCCACTCTCATGGAAATTTCCCTTTTTCCTTTGGTCCAGGTGCTTTTCCCAATTTATAGCCCCTTTTCCAGAGATGTCAGGAGAACTAATTAATGCCACTCTATGGAAAGGGTCATTTCCCTTTTGGCTCCGGGTGCTGTGCAATATAGCCCCTCCAAAAGATGCCCAGGAGGCACAAATTTAAGTCCACTCTAAATGGCAAGTTCATTCCTTGGCTCCAGGGGCTGTGAAATTTTGCCCCTCCAGGGGGTTGCCCCGGGGGCACAAATTAAGTGCCACTTTTCAGGGAAAATTTCCACTTCCCTTGGCCCCAAAGGTGCGGGTTGAAATTATACCCCTTCCAGGGGGTGTCGGGAAAGGCTCAATTAACCCCCTTTCTCATGGCAAGTTCACTTCCTTGGCCCCGGGTGCTGTGAAAATACCCTCCCCCAGAGGTGTCGGGAAGGCATTTTTTTTAAGTGCCACTCTCATGGCAAGTTTCATTCCCTTGGCCCCGGGGTGCGGGGCAATATACTCCTCCAGAGATGCCGGGGGGATTACTAATTAAGTGCCATCCTTTGGCAATTACATTTGGCCCCAAAGGGTGCTGGGGAAAATTTTAGTTTCCCCCCAAATGTCGGGAAAAGGCACAAATTTAAAAGTGCCACTCTCAGGGCAATTTCACTTCCTTGGCCCCGGGTTTCTGTCCCAATATATTCCTCCAAAAGGTTCAGGGGGACAAAATTTTAAGTGCCCATCTCATGGCAAGTTATTTCCCTTTGGCTCCGGGTGTGTGAATATTGCCCCCTCCAAAAGGTGTAAGGGGGGCCTAATTAAGTGCCACTTCTCAGGGGCAAGTTCACTTCCTTGGCTCCAGGTGCTGTGAAATTTTAAAGCCCTCCAGAGGTGTCAGGGGCACAAATTTAAGTGCCCTCTAAATGGCAAGTTCATTCCTTGGCTCCAGGTGCTGTGAAATTTTAGCTCCTCCGAGATGTCAGGAGACCAAATTTAAAGTGCCACCCCTCATGGAAAAGGTTCACTTCCTTGGTCAGGTTGGGGAAAATTTTAGCCCTCCAGAAAATGTCGGGGGAGGCCTTTTAAAGGGTCCCCACTCTCAGGGAAAGTTCATTTTCCCTTTGGGGCCCCAGGTGTGTGCAATATAGTTTCCCCAGAGGTTTTTTTCGGGAAAGGCACTAATTAAGTCCACTCCCCAGGGGAAGTTCATTTCCCCTTGGCTCCAGGTGTTTGGCAATAACTCCCCAGGGGTTTGTCAGGAGGCATTTAATTTTAAGTGCCACCCCCCCCAGGGCAAGTTATTTCCCTTTGGCTCCGGGTTTGCTGTGCAATAGCCCCTTTCCAGGGGTTTTCAGGGGGCAAAATTTAAAAATGCCCCTCTCAGGGCAAGTTTAAACTTTCTTGGCTCCAGGTGCGGGTGAAAAAGCTTACTCCCCCCGAAAATGTTAGGGGGGGAAACTAATTAAGGCCACCCCTCATGGCAATTCACTTCCTTGGCTCCAGGTCTGTGCAATATAGCCCTCAAAGGGGGTCAGGGGCACTTTTTTAGTCCCAAAATTCATGGCAAGTTCATTTCCCTTGGCTCCGGGTGCTTGTACAATATAGCTCCTCCGAGGTGTCGGGGAGGAAAACAAATTTAATTTCCCAACTCCATGGCAAGTTTCACTTTCCTTGGTTTCCAGGTGTGTCCAATTTTAGCCCCCTCCAGAGATGTCGGGAGGCAGTTCAAAGGGGCCATCCTTTGGCAAAGTTCATTTTTTTTTGGCTCCAGGTCTGTGCAATATAGCTCTCCCGGGAAGATTTTGGAGGCACTAATTAAGTGCCATTTTCCAGGGCAAGTTCACTTCCTTGGTTTCCGGGTGCGTGCAATATACTCCTCCAGAGATGTTTGGAGGAAATTAATTAAGTGCCACCTATGGGAAAATTCACCTTCCTTGACTCCATTGCTGTGCTTTATCCCCCCTTCCGGGGATTTGGGGGGCATAATTTAAAGTGCCACTTTCATAGCAAGTTCATTTCCCTTTTGGCCCCAGGGCTGGGGGAAATTATAGCTCCTCCAGGGGGTGTCAGGGGGAAACAAATTTAAAATTTGCCAAAATCTCATGGAAAATTATTTCCTTTGGCCCCGGTGCTGTGAAAAATATAGCTCCCCCCAAGTTTGTCAGGGGGGCACTAATTAAGTGCCCCTCCCCATGGCAAGTTCTTGTTTTTGGGCCCCCAGGTGCTGTGCAATATAGTTTCCCCCAGAGATGCCCGGGAAAGGCACAAATTTAAAAAAATTAAATAAGACTTGAATCCCTGCAACTCTAAATTTTTGGGATCTTCTTTGTTAGAACAGTCAGTTTTTAAATTTTAAAAAAATTTTCCCACCTCAACGTACTGCCTCCAATGAGCATTTTAAAAATTTGTTGCCCAATACCGGAGGGGCCCAAAATTCATATTTTTTGACAGACAAAAAAAGGGTTTTTCTTATCACCGATCTATCTATACCAAAATTTTTAAAGATGAACCTCCCTTGCGGGGGAAAGGACAATATTGAAATTGCTTCCGATTTGACTTTGGGGGAAAAATGGAAAAACTGGAAATATAAAGGGGTTTGGGGGCCTAATCATGCGGTTTACAGGGGTTTATCGGGGGGATCACTTATTACAGTGCCCCTATGTTTTTTTTTTTTTATGGGGGTTTTTAACTTTGGGTGGCATAAAAAAAAACATAAAGGGGGTTAAATGGTTTGGTTTTAACTTTGTGGAAACGGGGGATCATTTTTATTATTTCAATCAAAAAATGCATACTTTAAGATCCGTTTTCCAAATAAATTTTTTCCCCTTTTTAAAAAATAAAATAAAAGGGTGCTGACATAAACCTTTAACTTACATACTTTCAAATTAAAAACAATTGGGTTTTTTAAATTTAAATTTGTTCTATATAAATTTAAAAAATTAATTTTCATGCAAATAAATTTTTTTCTGAGTAGTAATTATTTTTTGAATCCAACTGATGATCAAAATTTATCCTGAATCTGTACAAAATGTTATTAAAAAATATTTGGGGTTAAAAATTGACAAGCTTCTTTTTGAAAAATGTTTTATTTTTAAAAATCTTAAAAAATTTAAATTAATAAACATCCCTTTAAAATTAAAAATTTGATTTCAAAATTTGCCCAAATTTAAATGCCTAAAGTTTTTTCCCCCAAACCATAAAGTTTTCATCGCCCTCAGCGGTCAGGGTTATAAATTTCTACTTTGGCCCGGTCTAAAAACATAAAAAGCAATTTCTTAACTAATTTAAAAAAACTAAAATTTTGACTTTAAAGACAGCTTTAAAAAATATTAGGTTTTGCGATAAAAATTATTTGAAATCAGAAATTTTAAAATTTTGGTAAATAAACCCATCTGTTTGATTTTTTAAATTTGCAAATCCAAAACCCCAAATTTGTGGGAATTTTAGCTTTTAAAAAAAGTTTTCCCTTTAAAAAACTTAGTTGTGGGGTTCGGTTTTTCAAAAAAAAAAATTCCCGAAAACTGACAGAATATTTCCCCAAAATTTAAATTGCACCCTTTGGGTTAAGTGCTTGCAAACCCCCATGCCATGGAAATCGGGAACTAGAATGTATATTATTTTGAAAATTTGGATCTTTTACCTACGACAATACGAAATTTTTTAAGTTTTAACCTTTCCCATGTATAGTGAAAAAAATGCCCTTTGTTTTATTTTTTTTGGGATTCCCTTTTTGATCGTCCGTTTTTAAGGGTTTAAATCAGTTTTTGTATCAAAAACGTACATCACGGCAGCCTTTAAATTTTTTAAAAAAACCCAAAAAAAAAAAAAAATAATAAAAAAACAAAAAAAAAAAAAAAAGGGTTGTGCAGATTCCAAAAAAAAAAGGAAACACAAAACCAAAAAAAAAAAATTTAAAATTTAAAATGTATTTGCCTTAATTTTTATTTATACTATAAATTTTTCTTTAATACCTTTTTTAAAAATATAAACCCAAAAAAACTATTTAAAACAAAAATTTAAAAATTTCTTAAAGGGTAAAATATTGTAAGCAAACTAAATTGAAAAAAATTTAAGGCCCCCGGCTCCCACTTGGGTTTTTCCCTTTTTCCCCGCGAAAAGTGGTTATAATAAAATCTAAAATTGTAGTCAAAAAACCAATCGCAAAATGGATGTTAACTGAATTAAAAAGAGTTGGTTCAAATTTTTGCGACCCAAAACTATGCACAAACTAAAAATTTCGCAAGTGGAGGGGTCCTAACAAAAAAAAAAAAAAAACAGTTTTTATCAAACACAGTATAAAGCGATCCCAATTTTTTCTTTTGTGTTTAAAAAACCCAAAAAACCAAAAAAATAAAAAAGTGGAAGCGGGAAACCAAACAAAAAAAAAAAAACAAAAAAATTTCTTTCGGGACCAGTGTCAGCTGATACAATTTTTCTTTTGGGGTTGGGGAAAAACAATCATTAACTTATAATTTTCCTATTAAAAATTAGTTTTTTTTTTCCCATGCAAACAAAAAATCAAAAGGTTTGATCAATAGTATTTGTTTTGTGTTCACACGTTCTAAAATTGTTTTTCAGAGTGAACCTTTTAACCCCAAAAGGGGTTTTTAAAAGGGGGTAAGTGGCAAACACTGTACAAAAAAAAAATTTAAATTTTGTTAATAAAACCTTTTAAATTTTGTAAAATTTATTTAAATCTGAATAATAAAAATGAAAAAAATCAAAAAATACCATCCCTCCACCAAAAAAAGGGGGCTGCTGTATTGCTTTTCTGACATGCCCTCCCGCCATGCAAAAATTACTTTTTCCCCACAGTCGGGACCAGGCTTTTCCAGTCCCCCTCGCGACGCCCTAAACATTAAAAAGAGTGATAAAAAAAATTATTTTTTTGGGAAAATTCCCTTTTTAAATTAAATTTTTTTGGACATCTTCATCTAGACAAATAAATTCCCAACCATATAGTTTTTTTAAAACTTAGATCATAAAAAATTTGGGCTTTTTTTCCCATAAATGAAAATTTTCTAAAAGGGGCCAAATTTAAATTTTGTTTTTTAGAAATATAGGGTAAAATTTTTCAATTAATTTTTTAAATTGAAAGGGGACACTTCTAAAATTTAAAAAAATTTTAACTTCTTCACTTTTAACCAAACCTTTTTTCTTTTTTTTTTTATACTTTATTATTTTTTTTTTTTTTTTATTTAATTACTTTGCCAAATGGGGAAATTGCAATTTTTTTTTTGGATTTAAAAAGTTTAAATTTTTCTTTACTTTGAAATGAATTGGAAAAAAAAAAGTTACCTTTTTATAGTAAAAAAATTTTTTAGTATATAGGCCAATTGGACGGGAACCAAAATATAATACAAAAATGGTTTTTGCTCTTACAAAGCCATCATTGCCCATTTTACAAAAAACCAGAATGTTTTATTTTAAATTTTTGGGGTTTTGGGTTAATTGTGGTGTTTGGGGAACCCAATAGACAACTAAGGGAAAATTTAACACACCCACAGTTAAAATTTAAAAAAAAACTTCAATTTTTGAAGTTTGCACATTTTACAAATAAAAATTTGGGATTTCATCAAAAAATGGCCCAATTAAATTTTATTTTTAAACCCTATACAAAACAAAATTGGCATAAAGAAACTTCTGGGGGAAGTGGATTTCTAAAAAAAAAGGGGGAAGAATATACACACAATTTTTTAGTCTTTGTATACAACTGAAGCTAATGAAGTGTTACTTAACAGGTTAAAAATTAAACTTAGTTTTAATTACCGTCCCCCTCCCCCTTATTTGTGTCGCTTTTCCCCCCCCTCTTCCTCAATTACTACCTCCAAAAAAACCACCCCCCAAACCCCTTCGAAAATGATGAACCTCCATTTTCTCATCACTCCCGTCTTTATCATAACGGCTTCCCCCCTTACTATCCCCAAACTATCAAAATCTCCCCCTTTCCTCTTCCTCCTCCCTCGCCACTCTGCGATTTCCCCCTATCGCTGAACGGACCCCCTCCAAAGCGATCTTTTTAAAAAAGGAATATTTTTTTTTGCTACTTTTAAACGGGTGCACATTAGAAATTTCCTATATTAAGATTAGGGGTCGAAAGAAAATTTTGATCATTAAAAACCCAAAACTCCACCTGGAAAAGATTTCAAAGTAATTCATAACTTTTTTAAAAAATATTTAATTTTAAATGAGGCTGAAAATGGGGGGATTTTTTTTTTTTTGTGAAGAAATGTTTTTTTTAAAAATAATAACTAAGCCCTTAAAATCACTTTGTCATAAGAGAAAAAAATATATTTTTTGGTG
The DNA here is from genome assembly GCA_035578905.1 of Stictocephala bisonia. Taxonomy (NCBI): domain Eukaryota; kingdom Metazoa; phylum Arthropoda; class Insecta; order Hemiptera; family Membracidae; genus Stictocephala; species Stictocephala bisonia. The sequence goes on from JAQJVL010004889.1 coordinate 30,910, forward strand.
AAAAATTTGGGTGAATTTCATTTAAATTTTAAATGAAACCCAAAGTTTTAAATTTAAATTTAAACATCCCAACTTTTAAAGTTAACATTTTAATAAATCACTTTATTTTTTGGTTTTTTTATTTCCCGTGCATTTTTTAAAACCTTTAACATCACTCAAATTTTTAAATAAATATTTTTTATATATAATATACATTTTAAACATTTTTTGTAAATGCAACCCCCCCTTAAATATTTTGCACAATTTAAACAGTTAAAATTTTCCCCAAAAAGGGGGCCCTCGGGTTTCATAGTTGGGGAAAATTTTAGGTCTTAATTCATCGATATTTCCCCCCTTTAAAAGGTTAGGGAAAGTTTTTTAAAGTATGTTTTTTTGGCCCCAAAAAAAAATAATTTTGGAGTTTTTAAAATAATCAAAAAAAACCCGATTTCAGAAGAAAAAATTAAATTTTAAAAAATTTTTTTAAACACCGGTTGAATGTAAAAAATTGGTGTTTGTAATTTTGATTGGGTTTTGGGTTTTTTATAATTTTAAACCCCCTTTTAAAATGCCGATTTGCGCCGGAGCCACGTCAGAGTTTTTTCCAAAAAAAATGCCGATGTGCGCCGTAAACGCAGGGCCTCTCGGTCCCGCAAAAAATTTTGCCGCGTCCCGTTGGGGCGCCCCGTCAATTTTTTATTATATTGTAATTTTATTTGTCGGGGCCCCCAATGCTTTCCCAAAATTGGGCATAGGATTGAAGACAATAGCCCCTATGGCAAAAACAAAATTAAATTTCTCTACTGATTTGTTGTCAAGACGTAAAAACAGCTGTTTTATTTTGACGTTTTTACCAATTTTTTGGGTTAATTTTGGCCTAAAAATTTTTTTTTAAAGATTTTTATATCACTTTTTTTTGAATGTAAGTGTTTTAATTTTTTTTGGGGGACTTTTCAATTAAAATGAGATTAGTCTTATATTTTTAAAACTGTGGTTTAGTTTTTTACAAAAAGTAGGGAATGTATGTTTTTAAACTTTTAAAAAAAAAAAAAAAAAAAAAAAAAATTTTTTAAACTTTGTAAAAATTTAATTTTTTTTTTAATTTTATTTTTTCGACCCCAATGCTTTTAAATTACTAGGGGTTGAAGACAATAGGGCCCTATGGCCCAAACAAAATTAATTTTCCCTTTCTGAACGTTTTCCCTGAAAAAAGAAAAAAAACAAGTTTTATCTGACGTTTTTAACCAAATTTTTTGGGGTAATTACGTTTTTTTAAAGATTTTTATATCCCACTATGTTTTTTTAATGTAAGTGTTTTAATTTTTGTATTGTACTTACAATTATATGTAGATTATCCTTTTTATTTTTTAAAACTGTGGTTTTTTGTTTATACAAAAAGTAAAATAAGGGATTTTTTCCCAAAATTGAAAAAAAAAAAAAAAGAAAAAAAACCCTTTTTTAAACTTTTTGTAATATAATTTTTTTTTTAAACTTGGGAAATAAACTCAAAATTATTTTTTTTCTTTAAAACAAAAATATTTTTAAAACAAAAAAGACCCCCTTTGTTTTTAATTTTATAATAAAAAAATAAAGAGCTTTGAATGTTTTAAAAAAAAAAATATGTCAAAATGGCCTAATTGCCTGGCAAATTTTTCCCACACCCTTTATGAAAATGGGGTTTGGGAAATTTTTTTTAAGTACCCCAAAAAAAAATGTCTGGGGCCTTTAAAAGGGGGTTTAAACCCCGGGGAAAGGGTTTTATGTGTGGTTTAAAATTTACATTTGTAGTACATCTCTTCTCTAAGGGGCTTGAAGGTTTCAAAGAAAAACTAATGCAATTTTTTATAAATTTTAAAATTTTTCCCGCAACCCGATAAACAAAAGAAATGAACAGGGTTTTTAAAAAGGCTAAATCATTGGGTTTTTTGGGGTTTTTTTACAATAAATACATTTCAACACAAGTAATATGAGGAAAGGTTTCTTTTAAATAAATTTTTGATAAATTATTTTTCATTATACCCGTTAAAGTCCCGTTTATTTTTTTGCAAAAGTCACAGGGGCGAGGCGTAACGTGTGCAGGGAGTGACAAGGGTTGGCACGCGAAGCGTTTTCAGGGGGTTGTATAAAAATTACTTTAAAAAAATTTGCGTAAGAAAAATACAATTATGAGTGGGAAAAAAAATATTTCCATTATGATTCCCACTTAAGGCTGTCCAACCCTAAAGACAAATATGTTTTTTGCTGAAGAAAGGCCAAAAAAATTGTTATAGGTTTGCACCCAAAAACTTAAACAAAAATTTGATTTGAAAATTTTTTTCTATGATTTCTTTCCCTTTTTATTATTTGCATGGTTTAATTTTTTGGCCTTTTAAAATTTTTTTACTTAAATTATTTGAAAAAAACCATTGCCCAAACCTGATCCTTTTAGGTTTTTCGATATTAAACCCCTTTTTGGAAATTTTTTTCTCCAGCCAAAATTAATATTTCCCGCAACTGTTTTTCCGGGGGGGAAGTCCAGTCAGGTTCTCTTCGACCTTTGTTCAAAAATATTTAATTTTTAGTAACATGAAAAAATTTTTATTTGCTATTTTAAAAAACACATGAAAAAAAATATCTTTTTTATTTAGTAAAATATTAAAAAAAAATGGGAGATTAGGGGTATTTTAAACCCTTTTTTTACACCAAACAAAAATTTAAAAACAGGGAGACAAAAATTTTTAATATATTTTTCATTAAAACAATACATTAACTTTGGGTTTTTGTAAATCAAATAAACCTTTATTTTTTTTTTTAACAACCAAAATTAAAAATAATTTACAATATCCTATTTAGCCAAAACCACAAACAAAGCAGGCTTTGGGGTTTTTCTATTAATTTTAAAAAAAATTAGGACTAAATAAATTCAATAGTAAAAAATGTAAAAAAGGTTAAAAATTAAAAAAAAAATTTAAAAGTAACTAAAAAAAATTTTGTAAACCAAAGAAAGAAAAATAACAAATAAATTTTGTAAACCCCTTTATTTATAAAAATAAAACCCGAGGGATTTTTTTTATTTTTTAACACCCCATTTAGATTAAAATTTAATGAAAGGGAAAATTTTTAAAAACAACTTCCTCCAGTGCCTGTTTATCAGGGCCAACAGGTGCCATGTTAACAGCATTTGAGCGGGACGGGGGGGCAAGGAAACACTTCGCAAGGGCTTAAAAACAAGTACTTTGTGATATTGCCCGCGGAACTCTATTTCCCAAGACTATTATCGGGGGAAAATTCCCCCCGCCAAAAGGGCCCTCCAGAAAGCTTGGCCAAACCTAGGTGTGACACAGCTCCCCGCATATTTGGAAATACAGGGCCCGGGACCCGGTGTCGTTTTTCAGTGGTTAAAGGTTTTGCACTGTTTTTGGAAAAACAAGGGGGTTTTTTTCTGTTTTAAATTTCCCCTTGATTTCGTGTTGGTTTGGGACAAGGGAAAAAAGGGATCTCCCAAATACCCCGCAAAAGTTCTACTTTAAACCATTGCGCATTTGAAGTTTCAGAAAGAAACCCAAAAAAAATCCAAAAAAAAGTCCAAAAAAAAATCCCACAAACAAAAATACCCTTTTCCCTTCAACTAAACCGGGGTAGAACCTTTTTGAAATTTTTTTCGACGAATTGAAACCAGATGTTATTGTTTTAAAAAGGCTAAACTTAGTGAATTGAAATTTTTCTACTTATCTATAAATGGTTTTTAAACTAAATTTTTTTATTTTCTGTTGCACCACTACAACTGGGGGAGGTTTTTGCTATTTTCGGCGGGGGGCTGCAGGCGGAGTTTTCCCCTTTCTTTTTCCCGGGGTTTCCCCTTTGGGAAGGGGCTTAAGGAAGACAAGGGAATTTGAATTGCTTTTTACTAGGTTTAAAATCTGACGGGGGGGAATTTACTTAGTTGGTATATATAGATCCCAAAAAATCAAAAAACAAAAAAACTTTTTTAGATAAGTTTTAAAAATTTGTTTAAATGGTTTTGGTTTAAAAAGTAAAAATATAATAATCGCAGGAAAATAAAAATTCTAAAAGAAAGTCAAAAAACGAAGAGTTGAAAAAAAGTTTTTATTAGACATGGAATTTCCTATCTAGAAGATTTCCTTTCAAGGTAGAAGAACACTTAATTTGGGATAGACAATTCCCCTTTAAAAAACTTAAAGAAAACAGATCTTAATTTTAAGGGGGAAATTTTCACTTATCTATCCCCATCATGATGATCAAGTTCTGACATTTAAAAAAACTGTGCAATAAAAACATAACAAAAAAAGCCAAATTAAAAAATTTAATATAAAAGTTTCCAAATTAAAAAAAATTTGGGAATTTTTTTAAAAAGAAAAATTTTTAAGGGAAAAAAAGGGTTTGGGCATTTACCTAGCTAATGGGAAAAAAAAATTTAACTTAAATTTTTTAGTCCATTCAAACCCAAAATTTTTAAAATTTGCATTTTCCCCCCCAAAAAATTTTTTAAAAAAAGAATGAATTGATTGGTTCAAAAATTTCCATTTAAAAAAGAAAAAAAAGAAATTCCCAAGACTTTGCTAAACTATCCCAGGGAAAACTAAAAATCAATCCTTTTAAACGTTTAAACCCAAAAAAAATAAATATTTTAACAAAAATTCAAAAGTATTTAAAAATTTAAAAAAATCGGGGGGAAAAAAAGTCAAAACAATTGGGAAAAAACATAAATAATGAAGTAAGGGGGGGAAAAAAAGTCTCTTTAAATATAGTAATTAGCCCAAAAATTTTGGTTGAAGTTCTGTTTAAATTTCCGTTTCCCATTGGGTTTTAAACAATGTTCTCAAATTTTTTATTTTGTAAATGTTGGGTAGTAATGTACAATAACCCCTAATAGTTACCCAAAAAACAATTTCTCAATTTCCCATTTTTTAAGTGTTGGGTTAAAATTTAATTTCAATTTACCCCCTAATATCTGCCCCAAAATTTAAAAATGTGTACTGAGGATCTACTTTTAATAGAAATGTATTTCATTATGAAAACCCCTCGGGTTTTAAGGAGGGGTTTTTGAAAAAATGACCCCGAAAACCCCGCTTTCCCCTTTCAGCAGAAGTTGGCAATGCCCTATAATTGAAAATCACGAATTAAAAATTTAAATGGATGGAACTAATGAAAAACCCTCCAAATTAAATTTTGGAACCCTTTAAAAGCTTAAAAATTCAAAAAAAAAAGCTATCCTAAACTACCAAATTTCCAAATCGAAGATCTAAAAAAGCGGAAAAAAGGGAAGCAATGCTATACAAATAAAAATACACTTTGGGAGGGAAAAAATAATGAGAAACGAGGAAAAATTGGCAAAAGAAAAAAACAAATGGGGGAAAAGAAATTTGGGAAAAAAAATTTGGGGACACACGAGACAGGAAAAAAATCATTTTCCAATGACAAATTTTAAAATTAAAAACCCTTTTACAGGAAATAAACAACTTAAGAAAAAAATAAATAATCTAAACCCCCCCAACAGAGTCCCTAGACTTTAAAGGGGTAAGGGAAAACAAACAAGGGAGGGGAAAAAAAAGAAAATTTACAACAATAATAACTACATCATGAAAGAACTGGCAGAAAAGGGAATAAAAAAGCGGCAAAAAAGGAGACTCTATAAAAAGGCCCGAATGAACAAGGGGGTCAAAAAAAAAAAAAAAAAATCCCCTTTTTCTAACCTATCTTTCACTCTTAAATCCCCAACTTCTAACACATCCCCCTATTACTGGAAAAAATCAAAAAATTTAAACCCAACCCAAATTAAAATAAAAAATAAGAAAACCTTTTTCCCGTGCATCTTTTAAAAGCACTTTAAAAAGTAAAAAAAAAATGAGAAAACAAAAAAACAATTTTAAAAAGCAGACAAAAAAGTGCAAATTACAAAAAAATCAGCCCCCCCAGCCCCCAGCCAAACAAAAAATGAAAATCTAACGGAAAAAAAAAATAAAATTTAAAAATCCCAATTTCTCTTAAAAATTTTCAGTATCTAAACCCAAATCCTGATAAAAGCTTCCCAAAATTTTTACACAGACAGATTTTAAACTGATTGAAAGGGCCCCCCAAAAAACAAAATCTAGCACCCAAAAAAAAATTTTTTTTTAGTTTTCAACAGGAAAAAAAAAACCCAAAAAAAAAACAAATACATAGGGAAACTAATCCCAAAAAACTCCAAAAAAAAAAAAACCTAAAACCCGAACCACTATTTAAATTTACCAAAAAAATAGATTTGGGGCCCAAAAACCCAAATTTGGGGAAAATAATCTTTTTTTGCATGGGTTTAAATCCCGACCTTTTAAAACCCCACCGAAACACGGTCTAAGCCTTGAAAAACTTGAATAAAACCCGACCCAACCTGGGGATACATTGTAGGGGGGTTTACATAACAAACACAGGAAAAGGGGGGGTCGCATTTACCAAAAACTTAACCTCAAAAATAGATCACAGAATTTATTATCAGGCCCCCCCCAAAAGAAAAATTTTTCTGCGAAACTATACTGCTGAAAATTTTTAAAAAAAAAAAATTTGTTTTCACCTGATGGGCATCTATAGACCACGAAATAACAACCTAGACACAGCCATAGACATCACCTCTTCAGAACTTGACAAAATTACTTCACCAAACAATCCCGTAATTTTGATGGCAGTCATAAACGTTGACAATCTAGTGGAAAGCGAAGAAACAAGAAACCTAAATGGAATACTTCAGAGCTACGACATCCATAGGCTCCACCTGCCCCCAATTAGAATAACAACCCATAGTCAAACCTCAATTGACTTCATATGCACAAACACTAATGACTCCGAGATATCCTCTGAAGTCTGATACAAACAGGCCTTTCAGATCATACTGCTCAAAGTGCAAGATTACCATAGAAAAAACAAATTACTCAATAACCCAGCAATCAAAGATAAGAATCTTTAGCAAGAAAACCCTGGATGACCTTAAGCAGAATCTCCAATCACAAGACTGGACACAAGTCGTAAGAGACAATGATGTAGAAAAGTGCATATAGCAGAGTACTTCAATCAGTATTGAACATTGCATGCCCACTCAAAAACCGTAAAACAAAATAAAAACATGTGGAATGCTGAAAGTCAAAACTAAAAAATTACTTCTTAGAAGCCCTAAACAGAGAGAGCACTACTGGCCACCCAGAGGACAAGCAAGAAACAGCTCGAAAGAATAAAGCATATGACCTCAAACTTAAAACATTACAAAAACAACTAAATACAGACTTCATACAAGGCTCTGAAAATAAACAAAAAACTATATGAAGGTCATATAATTGTCATATAATGCAATAACAGGAAAGGAAAGCAAACTAAAAACACAATTAGACCACTTGAGAACTGAAGAAAGTGTTAGGGTCTCTCCCAGACATTGCAAACTATCTAAATTGCTTCTTTGCTAAAATAGCAGATAGAACACTAATGAAAAACACAGAAGGGAAACAAAATCTACTTTTATAGAACCAAGAAAACCACAACAGCACCCAACCTTTCATTCTCTTCTCGCTTAATAGAATTGAAATAGAGAAAATCATTGACTCATTGAAATCTAATAGCTCAGCTGAGAATGATGAGATCAGTTCCAAACTGATAAAGCACTGCAAATATGAAATTATTGGCCCGTTAACAAATATTATTGGTAAGTCACTTACCCAAGGGGTTTTCCATTATTACTATTATTTTTATTTATAGTATCACAACTTGACACTATTCATTGTACATATATAATTGAATAAATATGTTATGAATGATGAACTCTCACGTACACTCACTTCTAGAAGATTTTATTTCATAATAAGATTGTTTCAGTCAGTAATTTCTAATATTTTTTATTTTATGGTGATCAGCTTATTTTACTGATAAAAACATTAAATAATAATTAATTGAAATCTGACAATCGTAAGTCTTGTTTAACTATAAGCATTTCAAAGTTCAAGCCAACACATACATTTACTAATTTTCTTAGATTATTTGTTGAACGAAATTCAAACAAATACAAACTAAACAATTTCTCTTAAAACTAAAAAACACTGTAGACACATTGGTTCAGACAATCAGTTAAGTGGTATATCAAATGGAAACGGATACGTCGTGGTAGGGCAAGAAAATAAGAGGAGGTTGTAAGCAGTTTCTCACAACTGGCTGCAGGCGTGATGGGAATGCAGCAGGAAACACAATCAGCCAGTGCGTACCTGCATGGTAGTTTAAATACTTAACGAAACATCTAATATGAGGAACGATTTCAATTTCTTACAATGTGTTGACTAATGCACAAGTATTCTCAGCAGGTGTTCACTTTTTACATAGTCTATATAACCAATATTCCTGCAAGGTAGTTGTGAAGAGGAAATAAATAATATACAAAACTTCCTAGAATACTTTTATTATGTTAGAAATGTATGTAGAAAATGTCTCAGTTAATTTATAGATGAAGCATTAACATCTCTCTCCAGGGCTTATCGTTTGTTATCAATTTGGCAGTGTCAGTTCTATTATGTAGTATAGTATAAAAAAACTTATTATAAAACCCATGTTACAGCAAAAACCATAACCATAAAACTAAAATATCAATAATGTGCTTAAAAATAATGAGGTAAATATAATGAAAATAACTGAATGCCTTTTATTCTGTAATTTCTTTATTTAAAACAACTCTTAACTTCTTCTATAAATAACATTATGGACATACTACTGAATCAGCATTGTCTTTGTGCCAACGGTCCAGTTGCTGTATATGACGATTGTCAATATTATCAACAAAGCAATGCACAATAGATGTAAATAAGCTCATAAGTAGTTTTATACAGCATAAAATGGGTGTAATAGTTTTAAGCACTTCAAAGATTACAAACATATCACATAATTAGGAACCAAAAACCCTTGTAAAAGTTCCTTAGTCTGTGTTTCATTTATTTACTTACCTCCTCGGTCATCATCACCAAATCTCCCACCACCTCTACCGCCTCTCTCCCCTCCTCTCCCGCCTCGACCAACCTCTGCCTCCACCATTCCTCCTCGTCCAGAATCAAATGATCTACTATTAGTATCCAAGCCATTGTCTTCTGGAACTACTGGATCGAATCCTCTTCCTTTGCCCACTCGGTTACTTCCAGCGTCAAACTAAAAAAACAACATAATTTTACAGCTGAATATACTGTTACAACAACATTACCAGAAAATATTTTTTTATTTACCGAGGTGTGTTTTTTAAAGTAAGTACCGTTTTGGAATCCCACGCTGTAGCGCTGTGATCGGCGTCCAGCGCATGCATGCTAGATACTACTATCTTTAGGCAAGCCACAGCCACCGTACGGATCCAATCGGCTGTATTTAAAGTCATTTATGACTGTTTAAAAAATTCCCCTACGGTTAAAAATACCGCCAACTGTAAAGTACATGTGATAATATTTTGTAACAATATAGACATGAAAGCAGCTGACATTCATTGAGAGATCTGTGAAGTTTATTGAGAAAACAG